>CAUYLG010032087.1:0-75933 GCA_963573385.1 Cacajao melanocephalus
GGTGGGCATAAACCCGCCATTCCACCTACCTACCCTTTTTTTTTTTTTTTTTTTTTTTTTTTTTTTTTTTTTTTTTTAAGAGGTAAGGTCTTACTATGTTGCCCAAGCTAGTCTTGAACTTCCGGCCTAAAGCAATCCTCCTGCTTTGGCCTCCCAAAGTGCTGGGATTACAGGCATGAGCCCAGCCTGGCTTCTTCTTTAAGTAAGCTTTTAGGTAACATTATACAGTGCTTTCAAATAGTTGTGCCAAGAGATATTTTGCTAACAGAACAGATACATGTTGCATCTATCATTTCTGCTGCTACTATATTTAAATGCAACTGAAAACATAAAATTTGATGGGGTTTTCCTAAATTTGTTGTTTTAAAACTTGAGAATATTAGGGTTTTCAGAAGCTTCAGAAACCATCTATTCTAAAGCCATCAATTCACGCATGAGGAAACAGCTCTAGGGAGTTGATCTTCTAGTAGAACCCAGTTCAGAAAGTAAAATGGAGTTATGCCAAGAACTTCAAATACTGGCAGAGTTCTGCTCAAAGTAATTATTACCATAACCCACTATTTTTTCAACTTTTGGGGTACAGGAAAAGACTGACACTTCTAGGGTTTTCATGCCTGGTGTTTTAAATACTGCACTCTGTGCTACTCTCTATTCTTATGAAGAAAATAATCCATTGGTTATTCAACATGTTCTGATTTAATGTTGATGTAACAAAATTGTCTGTACTCCAAGTGCTTGCTGTATTTTTCCAAAAATATTCTCATTTTTAGCTTAGCCTGAAAATTCCTCTGGTTTTCTATTAGTCATGGAAGCAAGCCATTAAAAACTTTTTTTTTTCTTTTAGAAAAAGTTCTTTCCTAGGATGACAAAGTTTAGGTAGAGAAAGCTCTATCATTACTGTAGTACTTAATTCCTAACACATGTTTATTTCTTTTTCTACCAGGTTTTCTTTTTATATTTTCCTTCTTGTGACATCGTTTATTATCCTCAAGGACAATGTATTGAAATTTATTTGTCACAGACAGCATTCCTGGCTGCTGGTCAAATGAGTTCATTCCAAAGATAATTACTTCTAGACAGCAAATACAGGCCATGGAAGGTGACAAAACCCAGCTTTTATCCTATTTTGTTCACTGATTATTTGAATTATTAGTTCTTGGAAGACCATCTATACATTCAGAAGGTTATCTCATTTTAGAAGACTGCAGAAGCAAATCACATGCACCATTGGTTTAGTTGGTTAATGAATTAATCACTGAAAAGTCTTATCCATTTTGACCCTTACACACCCCAGTTCTAATTAAACTAGCTGGGTAAAAATTTCAATAGGGTTAATTTTGCCAGCTGAGTAAGTTCATGCTCACCAAGACTCTAGGCTCATTACAGAGTTCTCTAGATACACTCGTCCTACAAAACCCTAAACTCCAGCCTTTGAAATGACGTTAAAGGCCCCTGAAGAAATACATTCAAATTTTCTGAATCAGGATAGTTGTGTCAGGTGGGGGTGGGGGGGTCAGGTGGAAAGGAGGGGCAGTGAAGTTAAGAGACAGCATCTGATGTCACAACATTGGATGACAGGGTTGCCTTAAGTGGAAGACACATGTCCTATGTAGCATGTTCCTTATACAAAACTGGATGTGGGTGAATTTTTGAGCCTTGCAGCACACAAATCTTGTTCATGGCTAGAGAAACACCAAGGGAGACTGGTTACATGCCATTTCTCTCTATTTGTAGAAAAGAATATTTGGTGGCTGTCAAGAGATTAGATGTGATAAAAACCTTAGAGATGGTCTAGCCTAGGACACATATTTTGATGATGAAGTGAGCAGGTTCAGAGAGGTGAACTCACTTGTTCAAGGTCATATGGCTAGTTATAGCCAGAGTAGTGATCTTCCTACTATATCACACTGCTACTTCTAATTTAACATCCAATTAAAAAAGAATGAGCAAATCACTGCACACCCTGAGAATGGTACACAATGAAACCTTCTCAGAGTCTCACGGGAACCCCATAATTAGAATGCAAGCAGGTACTGGGCATTTTACTTGTCAAAATCCCTTGAGGTATGTTTCTGAAAGTTATTGCTGGATGCAGCAGTGGCTTGCCAAGCATTCTTTGGCCTGCAATCCCAGTGCTGTCTATCTATGAGTCTCCTGCAGCAAGAGGAGTGAAAAATTAACGAGAAGCTCAGAAAAGCTCATTTTCCAGGCTGTAGAGATTGGGAGGGCAATGAAAACTGGAAGGGAAGGGAAAGGTTTTAAGCTATCAGCCTCAAGCTCTGGCAAATCACATAAATGGAGTGTAAACGTAAATATGCTCACATGGAAATGAAACACCACCCAAGAGCTATTTAGGGAAGGGCTGGATCTGAATTATAAACACCCAGGGCAGAGCTCCTTGTGATTTACTCATGGGTATCTGTCCATCTCTGCAATGCCCAAATCTCCAGCTATTGGATGCCAGCAGTAAGGCCCACATCTCCTTGAGTTGACATTGCCTCTTCATGAGGAAGGACCCTGATCATGATTCAAATGTGTTTTTCTCTGATCCTGCTGGGGCACAACAGCCTATATGCCTTATAAGGATGAAGGTGAATCTGGAAAAATCAAATACCATTAAAAAGTTAGCTCTTGGAAACTTTTTCTTTTCAACAAGGTGATAAAATTCATTTTCCAAGAAGAAAAAAATTGAGTGGGTTAAAGACTGTCAACTGTTTTATTGACAAACCCAGACCCTCCCAAACAGCAAAATGGGCACACATCTCTCTTCCTAACAGGAACTGAATGTGGGACTTTATTTGCACTTGAATGCCCTGGTTACCCACAGCTCAGGTTTTTGCCTTTACTTGTTCTTTCTCTTAAGCAGCTTCTCTCCCAAAGAAGAGTTCCCTAGCCATCGGGCATGTACTCCCGGCTACTCAACTCTTCCGGAATATGATCTCTGGGGGAAGGATTACTATTGCTCAGAAGAGCTCTAGAGCTGGGAAACCAGGAGGATGCTAATCATAAGAACAATTCTTTTGCTGATTAAAATATCTGCCAGTCTGGTAATGAGTTGCCAATAGACCACAGCTCTTGATAATATTTTTAAGATAATAATGAATTGCTCACAAATCTCCAGAAAATGCCCAAGGAAAATAGAAACCTGGTTATATTTTGAGAGCAATAGGCCTTCATCTCATTCACTGCTGTTGTGGTTAGAACTGTGTTCCTCCAAAATTAAAATGTTGATGTCTTAATCCCTAGTATTTAGAATGCAACCTTATTTGGAATAGGGTTGTTGATGATGTCACCAGTTAGATTAGGATAAGGTCATGTTGGAATAGTGTAAGTCCCTAATCCAATATGAATGATGTCTTTACAAAAAAAGGGAAATGTGGAGACAGACAGGCATACAGGGAGGATGCCATGTGAAGCCAAAGGCAGAGGTCAAGGTGATGCTTCTACAAGCCTAGGAATGACCAAGGTGGTCAGCAAACCACCAGAAGCTAGGGGAGATGCATGGAACAGATTCTCCCTCATCATCCTAAAAGCAACAACAACAACAACAACAAAAACAGCTCTAGGAAACTGATACTGTTGCCCCATAGCATTAAAAGTGTTCCCTTCCTTTCTGAAACAAGGTGGAATCCAGCCTTGGTGTCCTGTACTCCCAGTATATGGCCTCTCCTTCATTGTGTGATGGGGCCCCTGGGATCCTCTTTGGCCATGAGGCTTCCTTGTCATAAGCAGATTCCCCATCTCTTCTCATCTTCATTCAAGTCTTACCCATGGCTGTTAAAAAAGCACTACCAATCATCAGTCACCCAGGGTCAGAACCCCTGGGCTATGTTCGATTTCTCCTTCTCCTTCACCCCCACATTTTGTCTCCCAAGTCTTGTTATTTCTTCCTCCTCTGTGTCTCTATTTCTCGGCTTTCATTCATTCAGGATGTCACTATCTCACGCTGGCTCCAGTGTCTCTTGCCTAGACTGTTACAATAGCCTCCTAACTAGCCTCCCTGGCCAGGCTCCATTGTTCATGTTGGTTGTATCTCTAACTGACAGTGAGTCACCCAAAGGCCAGCTGTGATCATGTCACCTCCTTGCTCAAAAGCCTCCAGTGGAATGAAAGCCCAACTCTGTAGCTATTACTGCAGTGGAATGAAAGCCCAACTCTCTCACTGCTTTCCATGACCTAAACCCAACTTATATCTCCCAGCAGTTGCCTGTTACAACTCCTGATCCAACTGAGTCAAACTTCCAAAACACAGTCCTGATCTGTGCTTTTGTTTATCCCATTGGCTGTTTGAATATCCTCTCCCCTAATTCTGCTATTCAAAATCCTGACCATTTTGCAAGGACTGTAGCTGTGGTGGTGCCATAGTTAGGTGTGCAGGCCCTGGAGTGCAATGAATCAGATCAACTCACTGAGATATGAGCTTGGCAAGTTATCAGACTTCCCTGTGTTTCAGTTTCCACAAATGCCAGGTGGGAGTAAGGAATACTGGGCTACAGTGAGAATTAAACAAGTGAATGCATAAACCACACTTAGACACATAAGGATGCAATCGCTTTCAACTATTTTTATTGAAAGCAATGACCCTCTGCCCTGACCTCTCAGAGTATTCCAACTAATCTGGTCTTAACAGCACTCGAGTTCCTTCCATCATTCCCTTTGGACATGCTTCTCCTTAACTCTGACTTTGCAGCATTTGTTCCTGCATCTGGAATGTCCCTTTTCTCTTTCCAACCTTGAACACCAGCTTCAAAGTCCCTAGGGAACCTCATTCTTCGCTTCTCAGTGCTCTGTTGCCATCTCCACTCCAGCTCCGATGGGGCCACACTCAAGTCTCTCAGAGAATGGAATTGCATTGTTTCATCTTTGTAACCAAGGGCCTAATTTGGGGCTTAGCACTTAGTAGGTACAAAATGAATGCTTGCAAAACATACAGAAGACCAAATGTTGGTGTGAATACCCCAGTGAACATGACTCTACCACGTTTTTCTCTTTGCAGCCACCAGGGCCAGTGTTGCTAGGTTTTCCATGTTTTTTGCATGCATGCACGAACAGGTAAAGGGCTGAGATAACCCAAGGCATTATTATCTCCCAATGGAGAGACTGAGGCCATTTCCCTGGGAAATAATTATCAATTGGGACTAAATTAAGACAATTAAAGGATTACTTTCTTTGTGCTTCCGGAGCACTTTGTCTATGCTTCATAATCACTTACCTTGCAGCCTTGTAATTATTGGTTGCCAGTTCTATTTCTTCCATTAGTGTGTGCTCAGTGTGGGCGACTCTGTCTTATTTAGCTCTCTATTTTTTGTACCTGGCATTAAGGAGATCTTAGGTAAGTGTTTGTTGAACAAAGGAATTTGCAGGAGAAAATGGAGCCAGACAATGGGGCACTATGAGCCATTAAGTAACATCAACCAATCAGAAAAAAAAAAAAAAAAAAGATGCCAGATACCCCCTTGCATTTTGTTTCCAAATAATTACTAAGAAGGTATCTCTGATCAAATCCTATTGTCGTTTCCATGACATAACTCTGAAAAGAGAAAAACTCTTAGCTGTATTAATCTAGTTATCCTGGCCTTGGATGTAGGTTGACTTACAGTATTTTGTTTTCCAAGGTTGAGCAGGGAGTCGGAGGGCAGAAAGATCCCTTGGCATATGACCTTGAGCTATAAAGCACTCTGCTAAGGGGTATTCAGGGAGCCCAGGCTGGGAGTCTAGAAGACTTGAACATATTCTGGCCTACTGCTGGGCTCTCAGCATGCCTGGAAGGGATAAATCCTCTATGGATTTCCCTTTCAGAAAGCAAAACCAGGATTGAGAAAGAAGGCTGCAAGGGGCACCTGTGGCCTTTATGTATTGAACTCACTGTCTTCAGACGAAAGCTGAGCAATTTCTGCATGGAGAAAAGAGGCATCTGTTGGAGCAGGTGCCAGAACCAACTTTAACCCCTTACTAAATACAACTATTCACTGACGGAACTAAAAGAACCTCCAATAAGTGACAAGTAACAGTACAAGGGTCATTACGAACACCTTACTCAAGGAATCGGCTTCCTGTTTCGATGGTGGCAAATGAAAATCATTGAGGGAAGCTATAGTAGGCTGGAGTGCCAGGCTACTAGAGTTGAAATCCTGGATTTGCTCTTTAAGAGCTGTGTGATCTTATTATCCAGAGATCTTCCAGCTGGCTCTTACTAAAGTTCTCACATACTAAACTTCAGTTATTCTGATGGGGAAAATGTTAGGACTATGGGGATTGGTCCTTTGCAACATTCACAGCAGGAGTATAACAAACTACAAAAAAAAAAAAAAAAAAAAGAAAAGAAAGAAAAAAGAAATCAGTCCAAATAAAGGCCAATGATCACGGCTTCCCAGAGGCCACTCCAGACAGACTGTCTAATGACAGAACATACTACTTCCCTACTTGATTTCTCACTAACCACCTTGACTTCACACCATTATATATCTCTACTTTCAGCCCTGCTGAGTGTGAAGTCATTACTCTCCATATCACAGGAGGTGTAAATTGTTACAACCTTTTTGGAAAGCAAGGCCTCATAAAACCATAAAACTATTCACACCCAATGCATCCCAGAACCAGATCTCTATCAGAAAGAGAAAAAGTACAAATACATGAGAATGCATAAAGAAAAAATAAAGAAAAGAAAGTTTGTGGCA
Source organism: Cacajao melanocephalus (assembly GCA_963573385.1). Lineage (NCBI taxonomy): Eukaryota > Metazoa > Chordata > Mammalia > Primates > Pitheciidae > Cacajao > Cacajao melanocephalus. The sequence continues at coordinate 6,678 of CAUYLG010032087.1, forward strand.
AGGTTATTTATAATAGCACACAGCCAAGGGAATGCTTTACAATTAGGAGGGTGACTGCTTGATGAGCTAGAGTTTCTACTATGATATGAAGTCAACTTTAAAAAACAAAAAAAGAAAGAGGTAAAATTAGATCTATATTTTGATTTCAACTATGTGGAATTATGAAAATATGAAAGCAAGTTATGTACAAAATGATCATAATGTATAAGACTGTCAGAATTAAGGGTACATTTTTGTCTCTGCTTTCAATCTTTAATATCTATTGTTTACATATTTTTTAAAAATCTCAAGTTTTCTTCTAGTCTGCATACCAAATTACGACAGTAAAGTCCTTCCATAGGCATGCTATTGGTGACAAACAAGTTAAATGACTCACTTAAAGGTGTCTAATGACTGTATCCATGATTAGGATTCAACATTACAAGAGCTCACCAGTCATTTCAGAACTACTAGAAATTGATGTGATGATGGGCATTGGGGAATGGCACCTTATTATTGGTATCTATGTAAATATCTGACCCAGTTCTATCAAGTGATGTTTCAGTCATTCATCAGGAAAACAAAAATCATCTTGTAACAGATTTTCTAATGAATCTCCTCATTGGTCTCTGTATGAAATAGTTTTTTGCTACAATGGATAAACTGTATAACCTTTTTTCATATAAACAGATTATAAAATGATGCTGCTGAATTACAGTTCACAGTTGCTTCATATAATCTTCATAGAAACATCTGGAAATATAATTAACATCATGCTCAAACTATAGCATTAAACAACCCCTTCCTGTATACTGGGAAGCATTTAGAAGCCCCCTTTTTCCCCACATCGACAGACAGACAGTTAGCAGGCAGCTTCCTACATTTTAACAGAGCTTTTCATTTCCCTCAGGATGACAGAGAAGGTAAACCCCAGCAATATGGAACAAAACCACTATTTAGAGGACCTAAAAATGCACTATGCCATAGAAGAGATTTTTTATTTTAGAAACTCCCATTTGGTTAATTTGAGGACCAAAATAGACTGAACATTACAATAGTCTATGCCCAAATTACATCTGCATCTGAACATCATTAGCACTCTGACTTCTAATCCACACAGACCTCTCCCAGCTTCCTGCTAATTTGATTCGACAGGAAAAGTCCTCAGAGGCATTTGAGGTTATCACCCCATTCTTCTACTCCAGTTCAGAATACTACGAAAGGCGGGTTCTTGGTATACAACTTTTTTTGTTTTTTTTGAGATGGGTCTTACCCTGTTGCCCAGGCTTAAGTGCAGTGGCATGATCTCGGCTCCCTGCAACCTCTGCCTCCTGGGTTCAAGCAATTCTCCTGCCTCAGCCTCATGAGTAGCTGAAATTACAGGTGCATGCCACCACGTCCAACCAATTTTTGTACTTTTAGTAGAGATGGGGTTTCACCATGTTGGCCAGGCTGGTCTTGAACTCCTGACCTCAGGTGATCTGCCCACCTCAGCCTCCCAAAGTGCTGGGATTACAGGTGTGAGCCACTGTGCCTGGCACAACTTTCTTTCATTCATGTGATGCCATTAATATTCTACATGTTTTATATTCACAAATTACCTGCACCCAGCTCTCCTTCAGGGTAACGAAACAAAGAAAGACCTTTAAACCTGATCTTCCAGAACTAATTGATTCACAGTCTTTTTTTTTTTAAGATTACTTGATTACTTAATATCTGTTTTAGTCAAGTTCCAAGTTAATTCATTGCCTAATGTTATTTATCCATCTCCTACAACTTAACAAGGAAACCACCACCAACCAACCTTATTTTTAAGCAGGCAACCTTATTTTCACACCATGAAGTCTGCTTTGCTTTCTAACCACTAGATGCTCCCTTTGTGGGTCATGATGAATATACAGCTGAGAATATTCCCTGCTTATCTATGCTGGATCTTTTTTTTTTTTTTTTAAGAAATGAAATGCTCCAATCACTCACCCAAAGGGAATATGTGATCCGGGCAGATACTGAAGGCTATTCAACTTGGTTTGATAGTTTATTAAAATCAGATGCTAAATAGTGCTCTGATTATTTGCATGTTTGTTTTTCCTAGTCATGAGAACTGTCATTGCTGAAAAATGTGAGCAAATATATTTATTTGGCTTAATAGTCACTTTGCTGATGTTTCAATTTCCCTGGGAATGCCGCAGCCATGTTAAGGCAAATTTTGGAGCTTGACACAATCTAACTAATCTTAAAAGACATCTCCCTCAAGCTCACATCCCCTTTTGGTGTTTACTATATATTTCTCATTTTCCCTCTCAACCAAACATCTTAAAAAAGATGACTACTTCCTCTCCTCTCATTTACTCCTCAACTACATGCTACCTAAATCCCAGCTACATGGCTTCTCTAAAGTCATTATCCCAAAGGACACCAACGGTGAGTTGTCTAAGCCCACCAGACATGTCTCAGTCCTCATCCTCTGGTCAAGATCTGCCAGAGTGGACCCTTCTTTCTGAAACTCTCTTCTCCTCTGGTTCGCCAAGACCACCAGTCCCTCCTCGTTTTCCTCCAGATTCTAGTGGGCTGTGTCTGCCTTCTCTGTAGGCTCTGATGCCTCTGTTCAGAACTCACAGCCTGGTGGCCCTCAGGATGTTACTGTACGTTTGACTTTGCTTCCCACTTTACTTTCTCTCTTTGGAGTTTTCATCCCAGGGCTTCCATGATCATCCAGGTGCCGATGACTTCCAACGTGCATTTCTTAAACCTCTCCTGACCCCAGTTCTCAATACTCAAGGTCCCCTCCATCTGAATGTCTCAGAAGCACATGAAAGCTGGCATGCCCCAAATAAACTCATCTTTTCCCTTCACAAATCTGTTCCTCTTCAGTGTCCCTGACTTGGTCAATGGTACAATGTGGAGGAAAAAATTAAATATTAAATTTGCACTGAATTGAACATGGACACAAGCAATGGTCACCAAGTCCCGGAACAGGTTGTGTGAGCCCTTCGAGGTGTTCATCAAGTGCTGTTTTGGAGAAATCTCTACTTCAATCTATTCCTATACATTAGTTATTGAAAAACAATAGACAATTGCAAAAAACACACTGATCTTTCTGTGTTCTTTGAACCCAGTCATGACTGGGCCTCATGCCAAACAACTTGTTACAAAAAGAGCTAGGGTCCCAGACTGCTCCAAAACCGTTAAGACCTCTCCTCATCTGTGCATGGATGAGTGGCCCACTCTGGAGCCCAGGCTGTGGCTTCCCGGTCTGGTGGTGAATCCTCCGAAGTCTGGTGAGTGTAAATATATATATATATATTTTTTTTCCCTTCTCCCCTTCCCATTGCAATTTGATTATTACTTTGCTTATTATACCATTTGCTTATATCTGCATTGCCATTTAAGTGGAATAAAGCTTATTTACCCTTAAATGTATTCTATGTGTGTCTTTTCTTTTCCCCTCTTGCATCTCCTGAACAGCACATACCTTCATCCATTTAATTGCTCAGTGAGAAACCCAAGAATTTTTTTTATTCTTCTCCCCACTTCCACATCCAATCTGTAAACAAGTCTTGCTCATTCTGTCTCCTAAATAACTCTTGGATCTGTTCACAGTCTTCAGTTCCTAATGTCACTATTTTAATCTAGGCTATCTCCCTCTCTCCCCAACATTATAATCAACCACCTGCTAACCAGTCTCCTTGTTACCAGAATCAATAAAGACACAATATTCCATTTGATGTGATAGGAATGAGGTATCATCTTAAGTCTATCATGAGTAAATGTTCTCTCATCACCAACACAACATTTATAGAAGTTGTTATATTATAAACTTATAAAGACCACTTGGTGCCACTCCAAGCTTTTCCTATACTATAGAGAATAATCTTTCTAAAATGCAAGTCGTCTCATAGTTTCCTGTTGAATTGGGATAACACCAGACTCCTTAACACACCTTATTAAGACCCTTCACGAGCAGATTCTTGTCCATCTCTTCAGCCTTATCTCTCACTACTCTATGTCCCTTTTCCCAACAATCCTTTTCAAGTCATAATTTATTTTATTTTTTGGAGAAGGGTCTCACTCCATTGCCCAGGCTGGAGTGCAGTAGTGCAAACATCACTCACTGCAGCCTCAATCTCCTGGGCTCATGTGACCCTCCCACCTTAGCCTCCCCAGTAGCTGGGACTACAGGCATGTGCTAGCACACTCAGCTTATTTTTAAATTGTTTTTTGTAGTGATAGGGTCTTGCCATGTTGCCAAGGCTGGTCTCAAAGTCCTGGGCTCAAGTAATTCTCCTGCTTCGTCCTCCCAAAGTGCTGGGATTACAGGCATGAGTCACCGTGCCTGGCCACAATTTCTTTTCAAGCTGTAGGGTGCTAATCTTTCCCCTCTTCCCTGGCTCTCTTACATTGCTCTGCCTACCAGGAGAGGAGATTTCCTCACATGCATTGCCAACCCCTTGGTTAAACATCCCTTTCTCTAGCAAACCTTTCCCAGTAACTTGCCACTCAGCTGGGCTTACCTCCTTCAAGTTCTCAAAGCCCCTGTGCATCTCTTATCACTTCATTCCTACTTTATTGTAATTGCTGGCTTTATTATCTGTTTTCCCTATAAGACCATAACCTTTGGGAGGTAGGGGCCATGTCCATCCTCACTGTTGCAATGGTATGGGTATGGGTTTCATATGGGCAACGGCAGCATCTGGCACGTAAATAAATTCAATATGTTAAGCTGGTATTATTTATGAACTTCCTATAGTTTATAGAAGTCCAATAGCCTAGCTTTTGAATAAGTAGACTATTACAATGTTAGAATGAGAAACAGGAAGAGCAAGGGAGCACTTAAGTTAGAGTGCAAAACCTATAACCCTCCATCTTTCAAGCACATGAGAGCCTATTCATAGTCATCCATTTTTTTTCAACCTATCAATTTTGTCTCTTTAAGCTTCCAGCTCAAGAGGTATGCCAGTGATAGGCCATAGAATCTTCATGGTGGACCTAGCTAGTCTTATGCTTGATAAGAGGCCATGCTTCCCTTTCCTAACAGTGATCTTCCATCTCATAGTACAAAAGGATGTGAAGACAAAACTTGATGTAACTAAGGGTTTGTTTCTCTACTCCAAGAATTACAACTCTACCCCATCAATGACATGGCATGCTAGGATTTCCTGAGAAATGAGAAATCTGGGGTTAGTATGGAGGGCAACCACCTTGGACGCCAGGGACAGACTCTTCCAGAACAGCCCAGAAGCCTACCACCATCAGTTCCAAAGGCAGAATCCAATGTACACTGTCTTGCCTATCCAAGGAGTTTTATTTAAAGAAAAAGAATTCTAGATACATGGGCTTTGATGGAAGGGATTCCTGGGACATAGCGGTTGTTAAAGCCATAAGCAACTCTGGGTGAATTGATGGAAGAAATAAAGGAAGCAGAGTCTAACCCCGTGGGAAGGGGGAAGCCAGGAAACTAGGCAAAGTCATTAGCTAACAGGAAGGGTTAAGGGCTGGTTCTTGTTTGATTGGGGGATTTCAGAATATGCAGAACCTACAGCAGAATGACAATTAGGCAGAAGGGGTTTAGGGAGAGGGCTGGAGCTCTATGCTCACATAAGTACCTAAGACTTTCCTGTACATACATACTCTTACATCAGTCTTGTATTGCAAAGAAAATCATAGGCAAAAGCAAGGAGACTGTTTCTGGACACTGTCATGAGCATCAGGAGAGTATCCAACATATTTCCAGCCTGGCCCTTCATTATTGCCATCATTTGGGTGAAGCTGGCTCAAGCAGACTAAAGCTGTGTTTCACAGGTTCCCAATTGCATGGAAGATGAACAAGCAATCAGTTACTTGTAAATGAAGCTGCTGCCTCATGATCGTACTTCTTTACCTGTATTAGGTGGGTCTGCTAATAGCCGGAGTGGAACATTCAAAAGCAAATTTTGCTTTTGATTTTCTATGAATCAATTGAACTGTAGTACTTCATTGCTTAAAAATATGATGTACCAAAACATCTCAATTTGGAAAAGGAAAGAGAAAATTGTTCCAAGAAAATGTCAATTCAAAATTAGTTGAACGCACAAACCAAAGAGGAAATTTCCTTTTTTCTCCTTGATTGAAAATGGCAAATTAAGTCAGCACAAAATTCAGCAAATAAGATACATAGTTGCTAGTCTATTAGTAAGTAGATTCATTTACCGTGTTTTCAATAAGCCACGGTTTGAGTTTGCATTTTGTCTCTGTAACTGTACCACCTTAAAAACCACTAATTCAAGAATGCAGCTGTTTACCCATAAGCTCATGATCTTCGGTATTGCTTCTGCAATTATTTCCACCGACCAATTTAAACTTCTTTAAACTCTTTGGAACTTAATATTTGTTGATTTTTCTAATTCCTTGGAACCCCCCTGGGTCTTTCCTTTCCTATCTAAAATTCAATACTGCAGTGGGTCCCCTGCCAAATTGTGTCCCCCAAAAGATACATCCAAGTCCCAATGCTTGGTGCCCATGAATGTGACATTATTTGGAAAGGTCTTTGCAAATATAACAAAATTCAAGGATATACAGGTGATCCCTAAATCCAACGTCTGGTGTCCTTAGAAAAGGAGAGAGAGAGACTTGAGACACAGAGAGATGCCATGTGAAGATGGTAGCTGAGATTCAATCATGCAGCTACCAGCCAAGGAACATCAAGGATTGCCAGTGGCCACTGGCAGGGAAGGGAGAGGCATGAACAGATTCTCCCTCAGAGTCTCCAGAAGCAACACACCCTGCCAACACGTTGACTTCAGATTTCTGGAACTTCAAAAGAAGCTCTGTTGTTTTAAGCCACCAAGTTTATGGTAATTTGTTATAGCAGCTTAGGAAACTAATACAAATAACCCAATCTCCCTTGCCCTCCTTTTCTTTCTACTCATCTGGCAAAACTTCAATTCTGGATGGACCCAACTATTAGCTGTACCAGTACAGCCAAAAGCCAATGAAAAAAGTCATCAGTAACATGTAGAGTCATAATTGTCGATCTGAAATGGGCTTCACTTTGTACGTTCTCCTCTTCCTCTCCCTGTTAGGAGATGACCTCACTTATTACCTAGACGAACTCAGCCACCATTGGATGAGGTCACCAAAAGTATCATTCTAGCTACTCCTGCAGCTTCCCTCTGAGTGCAGTGGAGTTGATTTATTTCCCCCAATACTAGCCCTTCTTTCTGTGCCTTGTAACCCACCTAATCCTCACTTCTCAGCATCCTGAACCTATCTCTTCTGTCTCATATTTCCTCCTTCTACTGGCTCTTTCACAGTGGCTTTTCATGTCAATGTCTATTCCATCATAAAACAATGGTGACAAATCAGTAGGCTCACATACAACCCCCTATAGACACACATAGATTTCCTCCGTCACCCGTCTTGTCCTGTCTCTTACCACTTAAGTGCCAAACTTCTCAAAAATTTAACCTTGTTTTCCCCCAGTTCCCACTAAGTTCTCACTCTACACTAATCTGACATCTGCCCCAAACAATCCACCCAGGCAGCTCTTGCTAAGTCACCAATGAGCTCTAGTTGAGTGGAGCCACTGGTGTCAATGGACTTCTTCCATTTGACTTCATGGTATTAAACACAGTTAACCGCAGCCTCCTGGATGCCTTCTGTTCTTGGTCTCCACCATATCTTAGGCTTCTGGTTTTCTTCCTACCTCTCTGGCCACTGCCTCTCCATCTCCTTTACAGGTTCCTCCTCCTCAATCTAGTCTTAGGGACAATATTCTTCCCTGGTCTATAAGACAGTCCTTGGCCTCCTTTTCTTTTCATTCTGTTCTTCTTTCCTAGCCAATCTTACATGTGGTCATCACTCTAATTATTATATATAAGCAAATAACATGAAATTTACATAGCCAGCCCAGACCTCTCTTTTTCTTTCCATATATTCAACTGCCAACTCTGGATATCACAAAGTTAACCTAAACACATATCTACACATCTAAAATTGGAATCACACCCCCCAAAACTGTCACTCTTCAAAATTACTCATCTCAGGTAATGCCACCAGCATAAACCAACATTAGGGTGTCAAACTTCACACTTGAAAACAATTTTTTCTATTTAAAAAATGGTCAACTTTATTTAGGCATAATTGTGTACAAACTACATGCTTAAATACACAAGCAGATGAGTTTGGACATATGCATACAACCATGATAGCATCACCACAATCAAGGTGATAAATACATCTATTACCTTCAAAAGTTTCCTTGTGTTCCTGTGTGTGTGGGGGGCGGGGTGGGTGGGGAGGCTAAGAACATTTAACATAAAATCTACCATCTTAAATTTTTAAGTACACAATACTGGACTGTCAATTAGAGGCACTGTATTATAGAGTAGATCTCTAGAACTTATTCATCTTGCATAGCTGAGCTTTTATGGCCAATGAGAAACAAGTCCCCATCCCCCGCTGCCCCACCCACCACCCAGCAACCACCATTCTACTCCCTGCTGCTTTGAGTTGACTCTTTCAGATACCTCATAGAACTGGGCTCATGCTGCATCTATCTGTCTGTACCTGGCGTATTTCACTTAGAATGGTGCCCTCCAGGTTCACCCATTTTGTCACAAATGGTAGGATTTTCTAAGACTAAATAATATTGCAACCAAATGTCAAAATGGAACATTCCATTCCAAAGGCGACACTGCTTCTATCTCTCCTTCCCATGTTTGACCTGTTACTAAGTCATGTGTTCCTTATAAAATATCCCAAATCCATCCCTTTTTACCACCAGACATTAGTTCAGGCTATTATAATCTGCATTATGCTTCCCATGGGTTTATCTGCAGCCACTCACACTCCTGAATTTGTTCTAAATGAGACAGAACCAGTGAGGAGCTGGTCTTTGGTTACTTCTCCAGCCTCAGCCCACGCCATGCTCAGCTCTCCATTCTCCAGCCACTGGTCTTACTTGCTCTCCTAGATTGCTCAGTTCTCCTTCTACCACAGGGCCTTTGCACAAGCTCTTTCTGCTTCTCATTTTCTACATTTCTACACTTTCCTCGGACTCTACCCCAAACCTCTCTTCCTTAGGAAAGTTTCCCTGACCCCTCAAGACTAAGTCCCCCACTTTCATTCTCCCAAGTACCTTTCCTTCATTGCCCTTATCACAGGTGTGACTTTACCATTATTTTTGTAATTTTAACATTTGACCAGCTACCTTTCCACTATATCACGCATGCCAGGAGGTCACCAACTATGTCTGGTTTGGCTCACAGTTATATACCCACAGTCAGGTGACATTCCAGCATGTGGTAGACACTCAGTAAAAGTTTTTCATGTTTTTCTCTCCCCACCAACACCCAAGGCCCTAGGTGTGCAGAAAATCTTAGAAGCACAAAGGGAATTCTGACACATTGTAGATTTCCAGGGCCAACCCCCGTGGCTGATGATTTTCTGTCAAGAGGAAATAAAAGCATAACTCAGTGGTGTCTTCACAGTTTCTGCCCGCCAGTTCTACTTTTCTATAAATACAGTCCTCATTTTCAAGGAATGTGGATAAGATCGCTGCAGTTGACTATTTTGGGGAGGCACTGCCTGTTCTATTTCAGAGGGGATGTTATCATCTGTCTTCATTCCTGGGGCAGGTGTGGAGATGCCTTGTGGACACCACCGCAGATTCATATAAGAAGCTGAATATGTCAGGCTCACAGCTTCACAGGCCCTGGGCGGAGCTGCGGAGGGTGGACTGAAAGGCACTCAGGGTTCTTCTTCCTGAGGACCCATTATTTCATGCTCTATCCATTCCTGTTTTCCTTCTGCCATCCTGTGATGCAAGGCTGCTGCTGAGAACAAATCCCTGTCTTAACAGTACTTTTACCACCATCTGGAGCTCAGCCCCTGGGTCTTAATGCTTAGGGCCTTTTAAGGATGGCAGCCTTCAGCTTAGAATAGGAAGGATGTAAGAGAAGCATTTGAAGTAGAGGTCTGTGTTCAAAACATTCATGTAATTGTGATGCCAAAATTGAGGGAAACATCGAAATCATAATTTTCCAGTGTAGTTTTCTTATTGCTATACAACTTGTAAATAAAATTTCTGGGTGTCCCCTTGTTTAAGGTATACGATCTACTAACAAATATTATAATTTATTCCTTGTATAAGGGTACACCCAGAAATTTAATTACAAAGAGACACACAAACCCCTGTAATGAGTTACAGTTAAACCACACTATATCTAATCATGGCAAATTATAAACGTAAGTTGGTCTGTAAACAATAACAAGCCAAGTAAACATTGTACTAATGTCTCTTTGTGTGCTCAAAGGATGTAATTTTAAATACAAATAAATAATAGAAATACAAGGACCTATTCTTTGTATTTAAAATTGTGAACCTTACTGTACATATGAAAGGATATTATATACACCAAGAAAGATTTTCTCATTAACCAAGCTCTACTCAGCCTCCCTTGAATTTTTTTTCTTTCTTTCTTTCTTTTTTTTTTTGATACAGAATCTCGCTCTGTCTCTCAGGCTGGAGTGCAGTGGCACAATCTCGGCTCACTGCCACCTCCGCCTCCTGGTTTCCAGTGATTCTTGTGCCTCAGCCTCCCGAGTAGCTAGGATTACAGACACCTGCTACCATGCCTGGGTAATTTTTGTATTTTAGTAGAGATGGGGTTTCACCATGTTGCCCATGATAGTCTCGAACTCCTGACTTCAGGTGATCCACCCACCTCAGCCTCCCAAAGTGCTGGGATTAGAGGCGTGAGCCACTGTACCTGGCCTCCTTTATCTTTAAAGTTAATACACAATAGTTATATATGTTTTGGGGGTACATGTGATATTTTGATGCATGTATACAATGTGTAGGGATCAAATCGGGGTAATTGGGAATAGCCATCATTTCAAACAGTTATCTTTTCTTTGTTGGAACATTCCAATTCTTCTCTTCTAGCTATTTGTATAAATGGTTGACTACAGTCTATTCTACTATTAAATATTATAATTTATTCCTTTCATCTAACTGTAGTTTTGTACTCATTAACCAACTTCTCTTCATTCTCCCTTCCCCCACCCAGAACTCCTTTTCAACTGAGCCTGACTTTGGCCTTTGATGTTCTTTCTGTTGCTCAATTTTAGCCAGGATCCTGGTAATTCAGTTTAACCAGAATCCCATCTTTAATATTGGATCATTCTCATTATCTAATCATTAGGTTCCTCAGTCTCCAACCATCTCCCAGGTGATATCTGATCACTCTGGCCTGTCTTCAGCAAGAATCCTGTTACATTAGCTTAGTGAGAATCCCCCTTACTCCTGATGTTTCCTTTCAGAAATTTTCCATGCAGGGGACCCTCATTCTGCTCTTTGGTTGTAAATTCTCACTCGTCCATGCTGTATCAGAGTTGAGTCTTAACCATTTCTCCCACTGCAAGACCCTATTCCAGTGGTCCCTATACTTCTCTCAGTGGTCTTGAATAAACACTGCCTTATCTTCAACAAGTGTCAATGAATAATTTTTTTAACAACACATACATACAAGACAAATATGTGTATACTAACTAAAATTGGCCTACCAATGAACATTCCCTCAATCAAGTCTCATGTATATGTATTTTGATGTGACTCTTACACACATATGGAAAAGTTTGCTTTCTGTATGTGTGAGATAGGGTGTCAGCTGGTCACCCAAGCTGGAGGACAGTGGCATGATCACAGCTCACTGCAGCCTTGAACTCCTGGGTTCAAACAATCTTCCCACCTCAGCCTCCTGAGTACCTGGGAGTACAGGTATGTGCCACCATGCTAGTTTTATGTTTTGTAGAGATAAGGTCTCACTATGTTGCCCAGGCTGGTCTTTAACTCCTGGGCTCAGGGATCTTCTCACCTGGGCTGCCCAAAATGTTGAGATTGCAGGAGTGAGCTACTGTGCCTGGCCAACTTTTTAAATACTAGTATATCTTCAGTTGTATCCTGTACCCAACCATCTATCATGATATAAAGATATTCTGTAGTGTATTCTCTACTTTCTGTAATTCAGGAGCAGAATGCCTCTAAGAAAACAAAACAAAACTGCATATAAATATCACATTCAACTGTCAAGTTAATCAGTCTTGCCATGGAGATTACAAGAACTTGCTATGATCATTAACTATAAGGATGATTTAAGGTTAGCGAGTCTGCTTGTCACATGTTTTCATTCTTTCTCCCAAATGAGCTTAAAACAAAATTTTTGAAGATGTTTAATAGTTCATGAGTAATCTGATGCCATTGTATTTGCATCCATCAGGTGGTATGTTTTCCAATGTCTTGAAGAAGTTGGCATAATGGGTCATGTGAGAAGCCTTGGGGCTTTGCCTTGTAGCCTTGTCTAACGTACTAAACAAAGCCCTTGACTTGCCAGGAGGAAACGCATCTACCACTCCATCATTCAGGGATTCATGCTGACAAATGGCAATTACCAAAATGTGTGTTTGTATTATTACAAACCATTTTGCTTAGCAAAGTCAGGAAGAGATATAAAACACTCCCATTTTCTTTCTTGGTTTTGGTATCTTACATCTTTCTTTGCCTAAAGAATATATTTTATTTAGATTTCTTCTCTCTGAGACAATGATCTAAGTGCCCTTTTCTGTCTCACTCACTGGAGGATACCCATTTGGAGTTTTGCTCACTTGTAAATCACTGTTGTTTTTAGGGATGCACAAATGACCTACAGGTTTTGCAACACCTTAAAAAACCTGTACAATGACTGAGAGAGTGGAGAATGCAGAGTCATAGTGGCAGGATTTATATGGGTAATGATTTAGAAATTTATGAAATTCAGAGGTTCATTCTTATCTCAGGAATTAACAAATTTAACAATAGACTGGTGGGGCTTCCATCTAAGAAACAGTCAGAAAACATGAGCTTGTCAGAAAACATGTCTATCATGGGAATTAAGATTCCAAGACTCTCTGCAACTTTTCTGCGTTGTTCTCTTTCTTCCCCAAAAGTGATTAGCATCAAGATTCTCACATCTGTGGACTGACATTCACGTATAAGAAGTACATCTCCTATTTCAAGGTTAGTTTGGGGGTGAGGCAAAGAGGGAGAAAACCCAAGAAATGGAAGAGGTGACGATTCTGAGCATGAGAGAAGGCAGGCTGAGTTTCTGAGGCTGTAGAGGGAAGAAGGAAATGAAAGCCTTGGGGTAGCCCTGGCAACGACTGGGCCCGTGATCAGAAAAATCAAAACAAAGTGCCATGGACTTAGTTGTGTCCTTCCCAAATTCATATGTTAAAACCCTCACTCCCCATGTGCTGATATTTGGAGAAAGGGGACTTTGGGAGGTGATTAGGATTAGAGGAGGTCATGCAGGTAGGGCACGTATGATGGAATCAGTGTCTTTATAAGGAGAGACTCAACAGCTTGCTCACACTCACTCACGCATGTGCTCTGTCTGTTCACACAAAAAAAGAAGAGGTGATGTGAGTGTACGGCAAGATGGCTGCCACATACGAGCCAAGAGAAGAGGTCTCAGAAGGAGAAACCTACCTTGCTAGCAACTTCACCTTGGACTTCCAACCTCCAGAACTGTGAGAAATACATTTCTGTTGTTTAAGCCCCTGAGTCTATAGTATTTTGTTATGGCAGCCCAAAAAGACTAAAACCAAAGATAATCTGTCTAGCTCTTCCACCATCCAATCGCAAACCCAACAGTGTCAAGTCCAAACTCTGTGTCTTTCCCTGTTGCACATTTCCCTCTGCATACCCTTACTTATTTAAAAAACATCCACCTAAGATGCCATACAAACTCTCCACAAATATTAACTCATGTAAGGTATTATTCTTACTTCTATTTTATAGTTAGGAAACTAAGTTATAGCATTAATAAACTGAGCAAGATCATATAACCAGCAATTGTCAAATTTGAGATTCAAACCAAGGAAGTCCGGCTCCAGGATCTGTGCTCTTAACCCCTCAGCGGTGCTGACTTCCCCCACATTTCTTTGCTGTCCATTGAGCCACAAACTGTACAGTTATCTTTGCCGCTACAATGACTCATTTGTATTCTTTGTTTTCTTGCCATGTCCAAGAATCACTTATTGAAGGTTTTTCCTCCATGATATAACCTATTCTTATCTGCCAATAACCATATAACTTGTTTTCCACTGTGTGTTCACTTTTACTGGAATAATGAAAGCAACAATGAATATAATAAATGGATCTTCAATGCCAGAATGAAAGCATTCAATTATAGAAAAGGTAAAGTTCTAAATTCAGATTATTCTTAGATCAAATAAAAAGAATGGTTCTTTAATCTAAAAAACAAACAAAACCTCTGAGACAGGAGAAAACACATAGGATATAAAAGTCATTCTTGATCATATTGAAGAATTTTTAAAGAAAAGAGCAATTCCACGGCTTGATATTGTTTTTCCCTTTGATTCAAACAGCTTACTGCAATTAAATTCTATTAATTAAGATAATAGAGTTGAAGCCAACAAACACCCAATGAGAAATGAAAAAACAAATTATCCTACCTGCCGATGTGTGTTTGAACTTTTCGCTTTTCTTCTTCCTCCATTTCCAAGGCTTGAAAATCCTTCCCAGGTTGGCAAACTTACTTCTTCTGCGGATGGGTGGGGTGTGGGTGCCTGGGACCAGGGAGTCAGAACGCATCGCCGCCAGCCTCTCCACTTCCTCAGCTTGTTATTTCCAAGAAAGAGATGAAAATAAAGAGGAAAAGTGTTAAAATGGGAGCCTCACAGATGGCCAATGTTTTCCATGGTTACAGATAACAGAAACCACATGACTAGAGTTTCTCTTTGCCTTTTGGAATGGAAGTCATGCCGGCGTGTTCTGAAGGCTCAGGGCAGTTGGCCAACCTCTAGAGATTCTGAACACCCCAACCAAATTCGCTCAACTTCTACTTAGACTAGAGGAGAAAGGCAAAGAGAAGGAGAGCTCTCTGGACAAGTCAGGGACTCCCGCCCAAAACAGGGAAAGGCCACCAGAAGACTCAAAATGAGAGTCAGTGTAACTACAGGCCCGGCAATTTCACGAACGAGACTTGGCAGATGCAATCACTACAGCACTGTCTGCTGAGAAAAAAGAAGGGGGAAAACATTTACCAACTGTCTATTCCGAAGCCAATGTCTCCACCACCCACTGCTCTCTACTTCCTACTACCTGGCTTTATTACCTAGACCTTCAGCAGCACTGTAATCTGTTAAGCAAGTGACTCTACCTTAGGATTACTGATCTATTTTAGAATCACTCACACTTCCATTAGATTTTACAATTGTCTTAATTCCACTAGTTTTTCTTTTCCTGGAGTCTTGTTTTTTAAAAAAAAAAAGAAAAGAAAAAAATTCTTAGAAATTGAGCGCTGGAAGTATCTTTAGGGAACACCTATGCTAATCTCAGTAACAGAACACTTGAGGATATTCAGACTTTCCATCTCATAATGCCTAGTGGACCCTTCCTTAAAAGTCACAATCATCCCAATCTCCCTTTACCACACGGAATAAAACAAACTCTTTTCCATATTTACGGAGTCCAATACCCTAACTTGAATTTTTAAGAAAGGAATAATCAGAGAAAATAAGCTCTTTGGCAAAATTGAGGGCATGGAAGGAATTCAACTTTCCAGAAAGCAAAATGATATCTGAAGCCGTGGCAAATCCCAAACCACTCTGTTTGGCCTTGACCATCGTTCCTCAAAAAATCATCCAGACTTCTACAACCTATATATTCTTTGCAAGTTCAACCTGCCAATGACCATATAAAAATGACAGTCTGTCTGATGTGGTCCGAACACAGTTTTAACTCAGGAGATCCATTCATTCAACAAATACATATGGAATTTTGAGCGTGTGCTGTGGCAGTCGTATTGGTGACAGATGTGATAAGTTAGTAAGAGCTCCCTACAGCAGCACTGAAATAAAGTAGATGGAATTGAGAGACACGTCGGAAGCAAAGTCAAAAGAACTTGGTGACTGATTGAGTGACCTCAAGGATGGGAGACACATCATTGGCAATTCCCAGATTCAGGTCAGCAGAGTGGCACCCTTCATTCATAGAGATAAGGAAGACAGGGGAGGGAGGGCACAGGTTTGGGGCTGAGGACAGCGATGATTTGGACATACTGCAAAGAAGAGGGCATTTAAGCCTTTTACTACCTGGTTCAATGCACTGGGAGCTCCTCTTTTCAATCATTTAATTATGTGATCACTTAAATCTCTGCCAGACACTGATCATTTCTGGGGAAGACACGCAGGAAAACTGGTCTTGAGCACAGAGTCCCAAGGAGGCTACAGAGGGATCAATGTGTACGAACATGCCACAACACAACTACAATGTGAAACTCAATGGAGGTGAAGAGAGAGAGCAACTAATTCTGCTTCACAGCGTTGGAGAATACCTAGAGAGGGGTCACTTTGGGCTTAGTTTTGAAAGAGAAGGGACTGTTCTCCCTGCTGAGGGAAGAGGGAGAAGTGGATCCCTGGGAGAAGAAACAGACCCAACAGGAACAGAGAGGGCTGAAAGCAGAGCAGGTCTAGGGATGTCAAGGAACTCAGCCAACCTTGAGCCTGAGTGACGTTAGGTGAGATGAAGTGCTCATGGAGAGAGACAGGGGTTGGAGGGTCTAGAATCAGATCATGAAAGCTCTTGAAATGTTTTATTAGGCATCTGAGTTGTATCCTCTAAGCAGAGGGACAAGGAGAATTTGAAAATGGGAAACTGGCATTATTACATTCATCCAAAATGTATTATATGCTCACTCTGTACCAGATGCTTAGGCTATGATGGTAAACAAAACAGGTAAAAATACTAACTCACATGTGGAGGTTAGGGTGAAGGGCAGACAAACACTAAAACCAAATAAATTATAGAGTATGTCAGAAGATACTTGCTTTGGGGAAAAAAATAATGAGTGGAAGCCAGTCAAGGAGATCAAGAGTACCTGGGGTAGAATGGCGGCGGGGTGGTCGGCCTGATTGAGAAGGTACGTGATCAGGATACAATTAGATTTGTTTCTTAGGAATATCGTTGCAGCAGCAAAGGTAGCCTGACTCAGAGTGTGGGGAAATCCTTGACAGCGAGAACAATCAGAAGGCCACTGCCATCATAGTAACTAGGATCCAAGCAGGAACATGACAGAAGGATAGGGAGAAAAGATGGGATTCAGCCAAGTGGGAGAATCAGTAGCTATAGTAACTTTCCGGATAAACATGAGAAAGTACCAGGAAGCAAGAATGGCTAACGTTTTTAGTCTACACGACTAGGTCAATGTGATGATTTTTACACGTTTTAAATAATTTGGGCTGGGCATGGTGGCTCATGCCTGTAATCCCAGCACTTTGGGAGGCCGAGGCAGGCAGATCACCTGAGTTCGGGAGTTCAAGAGCAGCCTGACCAACATGGAGAAATCCTGTCTCTACTAAAAAAATACAAAAATTAGTCAGGTGTGGTGGTGCATGCCTATAATCCCAGCTACTTAGGAGGCTGAGGCAGGTGAATCACTTGAACCCAGGAGGTGGAGATTGTGGTGAGCCGAGATCACGCCATTATACCCCCGCCTGCTCAACAGGAGCAAAACTTCGTCTCCAAAAAAAAAAAAAAAAAAAAAAAAAAAAAAAAAAGAATTTGATGATAAAGGAAGCAGCAGAATAGGATGGCAACTCAATAAGGACAAGAACTTTGCAGCCAGATAATGCAGTCTTTTTGCAAAGGCTCTTTAGGGGCTAGGACTTTATTTCCTGAGGTAATAAACAACTACTGAGAGGAAATTTGCCAAGATGGGAAGAGGAGACTTGATCTGAGGGTCAGTAGGCTGAGCTGCCAGAGCCAGGGGAAAGTGAGAGATGGAAGATGTCAGAAAAAGTTTGAGAAATGTATCTAACAGGGTTCTTAGAAAGGAGACGAAGTGGGATCTAAGTGCCCAGAAGTGTAAGTGATCAGAAAATTTTATGCTGAGTGATTGAAAGTTTCAACCGAGGTCCCCGATCACAAATGGCATAGATCAGATGTGGGCCTCAGGGAGATTAATCTAGAAGCAATGGGTAAAATAACAGATTACTGGAGGCTAAAGGAGGAACATAAAAGATTCAGAAGGTTTTAAGTACGCGTTGTGGAATGGCTGAGGAGAGTGGTAACAACAACAACACAGGTATGACAAGGAATAGAAAGGAAATCAGATCAGGAAAGTAAATGGCCTGAGGAACAACACTGAATTTGAGCATTCTCCTTTTTAGATGGCATCAGCTGCTCCAGTTGGCACTCCTTCAACACTGTCAGCAGAGCCACACAGGGAGTGGTAATTACGGGAAACCACAGCAAAGAGGTGTTGAGTCCAGGAGAGATGCAAAGTCACCATAGTTCAGAGGTCCGATTCTCACAAGGTCACTTTCTGTTTCATACTCATCACTTTCCCCCTCATTTCTTACCTTGGTGTACAGTCTTCCTGTTGCTTGTCCGGATTTTACAAGCCTATATTCCCAGTCTTAGTCTCCTGCCTTCAAACCTGTATTGGACACTTTTATTAGAAGCCTGTTCCTTGTAGGAATTGCCAGTGGCTCCCCAAAGCAAAAAGTAGGAAGCTCTAATTTCCTGTCTTGTCCTTCAGACAAGGCCAAGAATCACTTATGCAAGGTTTTTCCTCCATGAAATAACCTATTTTTATATTAACCTGAGTTATTACTCTCAACCCAAGTAAGCTGCTCAGAATAATCTTTTAGTACTTCTCTATGTGTTGTAGCTAAAATGAAATACTGCCTGTAGAAGCAGGCTCATCCTGGGATCTCTGGATCCCAGAGGGCTTCAAGGGGATGGGTACCTGCATGTGGTTGGAAGATTTCCTATCATTCTTTGATTCTCAAAACAGCCTAAAGGTGAAGTTTTAAAAGTATTCAGTTTGAGGATTCTCTGAGTTCAGTCAACTTAAAACATCTGCTAAAGGTTAAAGAGAGATTATTCACAGAATCCTTTAAAAAAATCGAGATAGGAATTATTCAGGGTTCATACTAAGTTTGCTTCTCATAGTTGGCACTCAGTAATGACTTATTAAATAGATAACTGGATAACTGCATTTGATTCAGTTCATTCACTCACATCTTCAGAGGCACGATATAAGTATTGCTATTTGTCTTAAAAAAAAAAAAAAAAGTGCCACGAGAACCAAAAGGCTGTTCCACAATCACATCTTTAAGAAATGGATACAAATTATTCTGAAATTGCCCCATTAAAATAATGATATGACATTAGAAGTGCCTTTGAAAAACCCAGAGTGGCAAGGAACAGAGGGTATTATAAAGGTGTAATTATAACTCAACAGTTAAATGAATCCTTAATAAGTATTATTATGAAATTCATTATGTTTAGCTCTTTAGTTCAGTAGATTATTGAGCAGACTGGATCACATTAGATTTAGTTGATTTATATGTTAATCACCCCATTACATTTTCCCCCAATTCATTTGATGATGGGGGCTAGCTTCGCCATTAGATAATGATATTGGAAGACTTAAATGTGAGGAAGGCTCAAGAGTATGCCAACTAGTGAACATAGTTTGAAAAAGAATGGAAGGCTGGGTGCGGTGGCTCATGCCTGTAATCCCAGCACTTTGGGAGGCCAAGGCAGGTGGATCACCTGAGGTCAGGAGTTCGAGACCAGCCTGGCCAACATAGTGACACCCCATCTCTACTAAAAGTACAAAAATTAGCCAGGCATGGTGGCATGCACCTGTAGTCCCAACTACTCAGGAGGCTGAGGTAGGAGACTCGCTTGTACCCGGGAGGTGGAGACTGCAGTGAGCTGAGATCATGCCACTGCACTCCAGCCTGGTGACAAAGCGAGACTCTGTCTTAAAAAAAAAAAAAAGTCATAAGTTGGGCGACTGAGCTCCTTCAGAAGGCTGAAGTGGGGAGTGAGCCGTGAGCAAGCAAACTCCTGGGGTCTTTCCTGCTCTACTATCCAAGAGAACACTTTTTAAAGGGCCACACAGTTTGAGCTCCCATTTATGATAAAACTGGGTTTTGTTTTATCCAGAGGGCAGAAATGATTGGAAGATGATTTTTCTTTCTCCTTAGAAAGGCCTGAAAGAAAATATTTGATGTATACATGATTTTAATGAACAAGAACCAAAGTACCTAGGTCTGATGGTGCTCTGAACCCCACCCCTTGTGGCAGCCTGGGATTACTCTTGGTGTGCTTCTAGGGCATGCAGTGGGAGGGGGCGGGCCAGGGCCGCTCCTCAGGTACACATTATTTCTCATGGTAGTTTGGCTTTCAAAAGGCATGTGCAAGGATGGCACCACCTTGGCTTTCTGCTGGTCTACAAAGTGCTAGTCATACAGTATCCCAGGGAGCAACCTGGAATGAAAGAAGCATGGTTTCTGTGCCATCTGATGTCTAGTCAGAGTCAGTACCAGAGGCAGTAGGGCAGGCCATGTGGGATCCCCAGTGGCAATCTCTCCATGTGCCAAGTGCTCCTAGGGCTTTTGGAGGACCTAAGATTCTCATAGATTGGATTCTTGTTTCTTTAAGTGAACTCAATAACAGAATGTTTATGTTACAGGATCCGATAACCTTCACTTTGGCTTCTAATTAGATGGGGTTATATATTCCCCTTATTTCACAACCCTAGGAATGGGAGCCAAAGATCAGAGTGGAGGTAAGGTTGACTATCAGCTCACTATGCTGAAGCAGCACTGCCTTTTCTTTTTTCTGTTTTGTTTTTGAGACAGGGATTTGCTCTGTCACCCAGGCTAGGGGGCAGTGGTGCGATCTCGGTTCACTGCAACATCTACCTCCAGGGTTCAAGCCATTCTTATGCCTCAGCCTCCTGAGTAGCCAGCACTACAGGCGCACACCACCACACTCAGCTAATTTTTGTATTTTTAGTAGAGACAAGGTTTCACCATGTTGTCCAGGCTGGTCTTGAACTCCTGGCCTCATGTGATCTGCCCGCCTCAGCCTCCCAAAGTGCTGGGACTACAGGTGTGAGCCACTGCACCCAGCCTGCTCTGCCTTTTCCTGCAGCTGCAAAGTGATGCCACACAGGTACCCAGCCATTCAGAAAGGTCCCTTTTATAAAGGTACTGTCACTTTCAGAGCTAACTATCATAAAAAGATGAAGGGTTGATATGAATTATCAGGTATATGAGGACATGATTTTTTCTTTTTCACTCTAGAATAAGTCATACCATATTCTTATACAGGCTGGATCTCTTGGAAGAGTTTCTGACAACCTAGAATTGATTAACCAGAAGATATGCTGTTTTGTTTTCTGATTTTTTTAAAAAAAAGAGTAAAATGTGTTTATTTTAAAAATCAAGAGTGCCTACCTGATTTCATTAGGAATGGGATGGGGACATAAAGTGGGGAGTGGATGGAACAAGGATTGGGAGAGGGAAAATGATGGGAAAACAGAGGCTCTTTTAGCCCAGAGAGGTTGTCTGGGTAAAGAAAAAATATACACCATGAAGGAGCTGGGAGATATATCAACAAGGCCGTGTTGCCCAAGAGCTATGAAACACAGACACGGGCAGGGCACAGTGGCTTACACCTATAATCCCAGCACTTTGGGAGGCTGAGGCAGGGGGATCACGAAGTCAAGAGTTCAAGACCCGCCTGACTAAGATGGTGAAACCCCATCTCTACTAAAAATACAAAAATTAGCTGGGTGTGGTAGTGGGCACCTGTAATCCCAGCTACTCAGGAGGCTGAGGCAGGGGATTACTTGAACCCAGGAGGTGTAAGTTGCAGTGAGCCAAGATCACACCACTGCACTCCAGCCTGGGCAACACAGCAAGACTCCATCTCAAAAACAAAACAACAAAGAAAACACAGACACAATGCCTGAGAAGGCACTCATTTTAATATCGGTGAGTGCAAGGATCACTGCCCTTCATTGTCCTTACCTCCTTTCAGGCTCTTCTGCCTCGGTGGACCACCTTCATCCTCCCCATCCATCAGTTTCCCGTCAAAAAGGGATCCAATCTATGTATTAGCACCAAGCTGTGGACACTGATACTGGCTTACCATGTGGTAATGAGACAGCAACATTTAACTAAGGGTTTATCTGTCTTCATCCAAAGACTGGATGACTTGAGTAATGCAAGCCCCAGTGGGGATGGGGAGGAGGAGGGAGCTCTGGTGTTACTCAGCTTCTTGGACACACAGGCAGGTATCTTTTCTACCTGGGAATCATCAGAGGAAACGCCACTTACATTCCACACAAAACACCACTCACACCCCAGATGCAATAATCATGCCACATCATGACATTTGGCAGTCTTCTCCACTACATCTCTGGAGGGAAAGGTCAATGTTTACATTGAGAGAGTTGCTTATCAATCTTATTGCTTACAAGAATGGAATTCCTCATGGAGGAAGAACCAATAATGTGTACATGTCTATATGACAGAGTCTTGTGGGCTGGGAGGTGGTGGGAGAAGGGAGAGAAGCTACATATACCTGGACCCAAACTTCTCAGCAAAGTTGCTCAGGTGCTCAGCCAACTTCCTCCTTTGTCTCTGGCTTCTACAGAGTTCTGCCTGGTAAAGGAAACTCCCCTCACTGCTGGGAGCAAGTCCCTAGGGATGCTTTCATCATAGGTGTGCTGCTGCCTCCTGCACTGTGAACACGCAGAGCTGCCCTTTAGTGGCCCCCTGGCAAAACACTGTGCTGACACACAGTGTGGGGAGATGGGAAGGAAGGGAAACTCAGGGATCCATAGGTCCAAAGATGGCCCAAGTCATGTTTTGTGGGGTTTCAGTCAGGGTGGTAGGAGGAGTTATAAGAGAAATTATAAAGGAAGTTATAGAAAATAGTCACAAACCTTTTTGGAAGACTGGAAGGTTTTGTAAAAGCCTCAGAATCAAGTAGTGGCTGAGGGCAGTCTAATCCCCTTTCCTTGCGCAAACAACACAAAGTTGATACAAAGGAATGTAAGGGAGTTTATCTAAATAAGTTGTTTACTCACGTGGTCCTAAAACTGACCTTTAATCATTCGTGGGCTGGATGGTTTTCTTGTGGGGAGGGTGACCAGGTTTATGATCCACAAATGGTGTTTGCTTTAGGCCTCAGAACCTGGCCTTTAATCATTATCCACAAATGTGTTGACTCAGAGCCTCTGTTGTTAAATCTACACTGAATAAATGCCTGGAGGGCCAGCTGGTTGGGGCCACAGCTGCTAGCTCTTTACAGGACTCTCGAGTGTCTGTGAGTGACCCAGACAACCCCAGCCCACTCTTTCACCGAAAAGTTGTGTCTGAGTGCATTTGTTTATCTGTCACTGGGTCAGGGTCTGTGGGTCAGAGCCCAACAATGTTTCTGTTAATTTGCTCCTGAAGCATGAATTGATAGCCAAGAAGAATATGAGAACATCCATAAATCCTGGTGCCCTAAGATGTACTAATTTTAAAGACAGCAAGAGGGTAGCTCTACTGGTTTTGGAATCATAGGCCACTGTATCAGAAAGAGGATACATGACTAACGTGGTTTATGGGACTCTGAGTTTCCTTCTAACAGGAGGGGGGATTCTAAATTGTACAGTGCTTCCTTAGGTATCAGTGCTGATGACTGTTATGATGGTGATGATAATTAATGATGATGATGATAACAGCATTCATTACAGCTAACATTTTTTAGTCACTAAGTCTATTCCCGACACTGATCTAGGCACTTAAAAAGTCTTAGCTTATATAACCCTCGAATTCAACTTGTGAGCTAGGAATATGTATTATCCCCGTTTTACAGCTGGAGAAATTGAGAAGGGACTAATGAATAGGAAGAAGTGATTCTAGAAAGAAAAGAAACACATACTTTAAATTAAGACATGCCTATTTGCAAGAATATCTCCTCACTGTGAGAGAGTCTGGCTTTTTGAATCTTTGTATTACTCACTCAAGTAAAAGGAGGGCTTCAGGGATGAGGGAGGAAATGAGCTGCTTTTTTGAAAAGGCTGCCAAATAGACGCCAATTATAAATTGATCCTACTCTAGCAAGAGAAAAGAGGTGCTGTCTTACCCTAAAATGCTGTAATATAGATGTACACCTTTCTGTAGGTGCCCTGGAGAATACCCACCCTAGATCACTAGGACAAGAAGAACCAATATGACATTATCTACTAAGGACCTGTGCCACAAGTTACAATTATGAACTTGGCAGGTGCCAGTCAAGCCTGGAATAGGCTCAGATCTGCTTCATTTAGAAAATGCTAACCATTGTGTACAGGGAAAAAAAATATTATGAAACCAGGAGGATGTGGGCCCAGATCTGAAATCTATCACTTAATAACTGCTGGTGGAGATGAGTTCTTTCTGGCCACCAGCAGGTGATAAGGGCTTCCTGATTCTCCTCTGGAGAGTCACTCCTCCTCTCCTTGCACTCTGGGTAGTTCAGGAAGTTCATTTCTGTCCAGATGCTAGATGTGAGCATGTGACTCAGTGCTGGCCAATCAGAGCATTGCATCTCCACTCTCCACCCACAGTAATTCATCCAGGGATGAGCCATTGAGCTTGGCCAGACAATGAGACTTAATGCTGGATTTTGTTGGAACTGCTAATAAATATGTTTTTTCAACTGGGATTGAAGATTACATGGGCTCTAAGCCTAGTCAAAGTCGGGACCTAGTCAAAGTAAGCCTAGCCGAAGTTTTTTTTTTATCAAACTAAAAAATCTTCATTTAGCCTTGGTTAATATTAAAAGAATCTCCAGGCCACAGTGACATTCCATAAGCTTTGAAACAGTCCTATTATCTAAAATACATATTTCTTAAGAACTGTGTTAGAAGGATGACAGTATTTCTATTCCATAAACACAAGACAATGAAGAGAGCACACTGTGAATGGACTAGACAGGTAGGGAGGAAAGTTCTTATTTAAACTTTAAATTTTATAATTGAAATATTTTAAATTTTATAATTTTAAGTATTTAAATTTAAAATTACACAGGTTCTATACTGTTAGACTTATTGAGATAATAGATGTTAACAGCAAAATTCTTCCTGAGATATTTAGTACAAAATTCTTGTTTTACCTCCCAGGAATGTGGCTTTCAATCATTAACACATATAATGACTACAAAAACTTATAAAAAATTGTGTTGTTCATTTAATCTATAGAATAAATTTGTGTTGGGAACAGAACTTAAATTGTAAATAAACTCCCAAGTCTTGTGTTAATCCAAAGTAACAATCTTTAAATAATGTAGATCCATTTTTCATCTTAAATCCTTAAACCCTAGGGTCTGATATTCTTCTTGCAGTTAAATAAATAGTGCTGTTCACAGACTCAAATCACACCTTAATAAAGCCTAGTGTTTCCTGCAGGGGTGAGCAAACTCTTTCTGTTAAGCCAAATAGTAAATACTTTAGGCTTTACGGACCATACAGTCTCTGTTGCAAGTACTCTACTCTGCTGATGCACTGTAAAAGCAGCTGTAGACTAATATGCCCAAATGGGCATGTCTGTGTTCCAATAAAACTTTACTTGTAAAAACAAGCATCTGGCCTGCATGGCCATAGTTTGTCAATCCTTGTCCTATAGCCTAGAGCTAAGGGTAACCTTTCAGCACCCCCTCCCCTTTTTTTTTGAGACGGAATCTCACTCTGTTGCCCCAACTGGAGTGCAGTGGCTCAGTCTCGGCTCACTGCAACCTCCACCTCCTGGGTTCAAGCAATTTTCAAACCTCCACCTCCCAAGTAGCTGGGATTATAGGTGGCTGCTACCACACCAGCTAATTTTTGTATTTTTAATAGAGACAGGGTTTTACCATGTTGGCCAGGCTGGTCTTGAACCCTTGATGTCAAGTGATCCACCTCCCTTGGTCTCTCAAAGAACTGCGATTACAGGCATGAGCCACCACACCCAGCACTTTCAGTCACTTTAATGGCAGGGGCTGCCTGAGAATTGAGCCATAATAGAGACAAAGAGAACAGAGGATAACACAATGAAACTGAAACCTCATTACGTCACTTGGGCTTCTGGATCCAGCCCTGCCTGAAACTGTTATAACCCTAAATATTTTCCTTACATGAAGCAATAAATTCTCTTTTCTACTTACGCCAGGTTGAGTGGGGTTCTCTTTAACTTGCAATTAAAAGGGTACTAACAAACTCACTGTGTGACCTTAGGAAAGTCCCATCAGCTTCCTCTCTGTAAAATGGGGATAATATGGACTTATGAATGATGAATAGGCATATGCTAAAAACATTCTTTTGGAGTACAGAACATGGGCTCAACTAAAGTTATCTAAAAGTGAAAAGTCTCCTCTGGTATCAGCCAGACCACCTGGCCAATAAGCGTTCCTCTAGGTGTGAAGTTCATTACCATATCACCACCAGAATGTCCCTTAAGGACTTACATGAATTTTAAAAGTTTTGGAGGCTCTCAACTGTGCTGTCTCTTCAGACCAGTAGATCTCAACATTTAGTGCACATAAGCATCAACCGAAGTACCTGTTAAGAATTTTAATCCCATCTCAGACCTACTGAACCAGGAATGTGAATGTATAAATAAGCAGCGCAGGTAATTTGGATGGCAGTGTTCTGTGAATCACTCTTTGAGACCTGCGGCATTCCTAGCAAAGCCTAGGATCCTACTCCCTCCTTCCCAACTACATCCATTGCCTTCAGGTGGCTGGCTAGGAAGAAGGATCCTTAGTGCAGAAAATTCAGTCAAACTTCAGAGGTGTATGCCAGTCTCTAAAACCTGAAATCACTGAGAATTATCTTAAAATGCCTAATGTAGATATAGCGCTTTATTCTAAGTGCTTTTAGATTTATTATCTCTTTAGATCTTCACAACACCCCCATTACATAGATGGGGTATAACATTTCATTTGTCTTCCTATATATGACTATGGTACTATCTTCTCTTCTTAAAGAATCGAATTACAATTTAGCCTTTTAATGGCTCTGATAAAGTTTGCAATACACCTTTTAAACTCTATTGAACCCATTATTTCCCAAATTTAATCACAAATATGGTTGGCTGGTGATTTTGTGTGTGTGTGTGTGTGTGTGAGAGAGAGAGAGAGAGAGACACACACACACACACACCATTAAGGTCTCATAGATTTGTGTTCCGTGAAACACAATTTACCAAATGTTGAGTGTCTCTTTGTACCATTCTATAGTTAAAGGAACTGAGACAGAGAGGAGTCAGGGGATTTGCATAGAATGCGCCAACTCACACAGAGTTACCGTGGTCCAGGACTGAGTCTAGAGACTTGTCATTCACACATCTTTTCCTGTGGATGGTTTGAGGATGCTCAAGACCAGGCAGTGGAGGCTTTTTCATTCAACCTTTGCGAAGTCTTTCCCTCCATTAATACTGTCAAGGTTAATACACTCCTGGACATTTTTTCTCTTAAACTCATTCCAAAATCTCATGATAATAGCCACTCTGTTACCTATAAAGTTTCATAGAGAACCTGATGAAACTTCACATTCCATTTGAGAATCATTTCTTGAGTCCACTTCCTTTTAAGCTCAGATTTCTCGCTTTCTCTCTCTGATGACATTATCTGTTTCCTTATGTAGCTCCTATTACCTCCCAGACGAGTTTTCCAGTGCGATTTGTCATTTTCATAGTGACTAGGTGAAATCCAAACAGTACTTCTGAAATGAATATTTTTGCAAAGGTGTTGATCCTTGCTAAAACACTGTTTTCTTCTTCTCTTCTGCATGTGTGTGTGTGTGTTTATGTATTTTAATTACCACCAGTGGTTCTAACTTGACCTGTCTTGATTATTACTCAGAAAGTAAGGAACACTGCTCATATCTTTGTCAAGACTTTCACAAGGAATTCTTAATTTCCCTTGTCTCAGAACACAGAAATTGACTTGCATTAGTCTTTTTTCAGAGGTAAATGTTGTATTATTTTCGTCCTGTTAATTTCTTTGAGGACTTTTTATTATTCTTCTGCATGAAAGATGTTAAATTTTTAAAGGAATCTCAACAGAGGAAGTTACTGGTTAATTTTGCCCCATAGGACATTCTGAATTCACATTTGATTTAGCGTTGATTTTTAAATTATTATTTTCCTTATTTTGAAGTTGTTTTCTCCAAATGTCTGGATATATTGACCTCAGAGCCTAGAATTGGGACTCTGAACATCAGGTTTAAGTGTATTTAATCATCACTTGCTCTGTAACCATAACCAAGTTAATCAGCCTCTCAAAACTACATTTTCTTAACTACAAAATGGGAATAGCAGTATCTACCTCTCTGATTGCATATATAACCATTATATTAACACATGGAAACTCTAGTGTAATAAGTGGCATTTACTGGGTCCTCATTAAAGATTTCCTGACTCCAGATTTAGAGCGTTTATTGCTTATGACCGTCTCGGTCTGTATACACTCTTGAGTTATTTGAATCTCACAGGAAGGTAGTGACTGGTGGGCAGGGTCCTGTGTCTCAGCTGGAGGATATGAGAAACAGCAGCTAATGACTTTCCAAAAAGACTCATATCGGCGAAACCAACCAAGCCACACCAGATCTGAATGGGAACTTTCCCCAAGTTGAATTGTTAGCTAGAATTTGGGCTTATAATCTGTCAAACATGTTTTCCTGCATGACTTGCAATATGGTATTTGAAAGTATATAGCATCTTTCAGTTTTCCTTTAGGCCACATAATGAAACTCATCAACTAAATTAGTTCTATTTGTGCTTGTTCCTTTTTCCCTTTTCAAAATTTAAGCATTAAATGATAAGGCAACAGGTCAAGGAAAGAAAAAAGGACGGTCACAAGAAATAGAGAAATAGGCTCATGTCCAGAGTCCTGCTCTGAGACCTGTGCCTTCAGGCACTTCTGGGAAGTACTAAAGCCCATGAGTGCACAAGGTTATGATGCATTGTTGTGGCAAAAATTTATTAAGCATTTATTGTACAACTCAAATTATGAGGGTAGGGATTTTGAAGACAGAGAAGAGGAATTTCTACTCTTTAAAACCCTAAAATGAAAAGTACTATACAAAAGCAAACAACATTTGATTTTCAGAGGAATTAACCTATAAAGCATGTACATAATGAAAGATAATAGAAACTGCCCCATGTGGTGAAATAATCTTAAAGGTC
This sequence comes from Cacajao melanocephalus, assembly GCA_963573385.1. Lineage (NCBI taxonomy): Eukaryota > Metazoa > Chordata > Mammalia > Primates > Pitheciidae > Cacajao > Cacajao melanocephalus. Next base: position 35,703 of record CAUYLG010032087.1, read on the forward strand.
ATAATTTAATGCAAAAGGATCATCTGTTTCTGAGGCCAAGCTCAAAAGTTAAAAAGATGATCAGTATTCACAGAAAAAATAAATCTGGGGTAGTCAGGAATTAATAGGAAAAGAAACTTCATTTAATTATATCCATGCCTGGGAATCTCTAAGCACAATAAGTAGCTACAGTTTCTTGAGTGCCCTGATATCTTTGCATTCTGTTTCTTAATGATCATTTCAATTGGTTTTTGAATTAAAGAGCCATTCCCTTAAATGCAGTTACCACAAGGGACCTTGGCCTGGAATCCCTGTTATGTTGCAAGTCAGAATTGTGAGGACTAGATGGGTTAATGACATGAGCTGCAATCGCCACAAATAATTCTTCTACTTTATCTACCAGAAAAACTCAGGAGAGTGTCTGAGTTCAGCAGAGAGTAGGCAATATTGATGGGAACTTTACTGCAGAGCTAATCAAATATCAATCTCGGCTATCCTGAAATTAACTCTGAAGGCAAAGAAAGGCTTTGTCATGGAAATGCAAGATTTGCAGAAAATATTTTTTCTTCCAATTCACATTTCCTGCTTTAGACCCTACAAATAGAGTTTTTTTAAGGGTTTCTCACTGAAAACATACTTAAGTGTTTACTGTGTGCCAGAGTAAATGGCCATCCTCATAGCAACTATTTGAATAGTGTTTTATCGTTTATCAAGCACTTGTCTAGTTATTATATTATTTGATCCCTATAACAAACCAATAAGAAAGGTAAAGTGAATATTTTAAATCCTATTTTGCGAAAGAGCAAATTGACAACAGCAGAGACAACTGGCCGCCAGCCAAACCCATTCTTCTCTTTAGTGAATACATCTTGATTTTTTGCCCCACTATGAGAGTGTTTCCCAGCCTCCTCTGAGGGTAGGTGTGGCCATATTACAAAGCTTTTACCAATGAGACATGAACCTAAAGTGCTCCAAGTGACTTCTGGGAAGTCTGATTAAAGATAAGAGATGTGCTATTTCTTTGGTTTGCTTTTCCCTTCATCCAGTTTTCTAGATCAGAGAAGTGATGGCTGGAACATGGCAGCCACTGTGAGGACAATAGCCATCTCACAGTAAAAATGAAGTTGTCAGCCAGGAGGCATCTTGGTCTTTAAGAACTTTGTGGAGCCATCATACACAGCAGCCTTAAGCTGACCACCTCTGTGCTGCTTTTATGTGAGAGAAAAATACATCTCCATCTTGTGTTAGTTATTGCTATTTTGAGTTGGTTTTATGCAGCTGAACCTAATCCTAATGCAAAGAAGTAACTTGCCTGAGTTTAAACAAACTCTACAGTTTCTAAGTGGCAGAACATCAAGTGCTAACATACATGTCCATATTTCACACACTCTCTCTCTCTGGCAGAATTTCAGAACCTTTTATAAGCTGCTTTTTAGTTTGTAAAGGAGCCAAGTGCTTCCATTTTTTTTTTTTAACACTTGAACATTCATGCAAAAGAAGCTGATCCCCAGGGAGGCTTCCTCCCTTTCCCCTAGAGTACTTTTGTACCTCTCAGGCTTTGAGTTAAATTATGGAACTTCCCATGATTCAATTCTCCTTAGACCATTTCATTGACACCCATGGCTCTAATTACCATTGATAATCTTAATATTTTTAAATTTATATTTCCAGCCTAGAAGACTCTTATCATTGACACAGTTCTTACTAGCTGTGTAACACTGGCCAAGTTTTTAATTTCTTTAGGTCTTAGTTACCACATCTGGGATATGGGCATAATAGCATCTGCTTCATGGGTTATTGTGAGAATATATTATTTCATACAAAATTATATTTGGAAAAACATCAGAATTACTAGTTTCATCATGACTCTTCATCTCCAAACAACATTTCACAGGCATCTCATCTCCACTTTATCTAAAGTGAATTATCCTTACCCTTAACTGGATCATTTTTCAGCAACGGCAATGCCAGTGACCTAACTGCTCAGAGAGAACCCAGGGTTGTCCTTGATGCCACCTTTTCCATTATGGCTGCCAGCTCTAGCTCATCACCAAAACTGGTCAAAGGTACTTCTCAACTATTTGCCAACTCTCCCCACTTTTCTCTTCATGTAGACCAGTTATCCCTATCATTAGTTCCTATGTTCTGACTTTTGTCACTTGCTCTCAAGCCTTCCACACAGCAGCCAGGAACATCTCTTCTAAAGATGAATCAAAGCATGCCATGGCTCTTCAATGACCCCTAGTGGGTCCTCCTTGCTCTTAAGGCCCTGGAGTCTTCACATCAACTCAGAAGGACATGATCTGTCTTGTCTCCAATCACTCACTGGCTCCAATTCTACTCCTCATTCTGGTCTTCAAATATAAGAAACCCATCATTTCTGCCTCAGGGCCTTTATACAGGCTGTTCTGTCTGCCTGGCTAATTATTTGTGTCACTGCTGCCTGCCAGTTTCCTCTGTAAAAGACAATGCTGCACCCTTATCTGTACATCTTCCTTTTTAATAGAACCCAGACTGCACTCTGACGTTTAGCTTCTTCACCAGACCATATGCTTCCTAGAGGCTGATCCCACCCAAGCTCTAGCGGGTGGCTCTCCTAACCAATTAGGAATTGGTTAATGGGTAGCTTAACGGGGTAGGGTGCCTGTAGGTAGTGAAGCTTCTAGGAATGGTTTCCTCACACTTAGAGACACCTATTCTGTGTCTCTAAGTCCTACTTCTGCCTCTGGTCACTACGGCATCAGGATGTGAGGCCTGAACTATTGTAGCCACCTTGCAACTGGCCTAAGGATACAGTCCTGAAGCAAAGGTGGGCAGAGCAGAGAATCATGGGGTAATCAGGCCTGGAGCCTGCCTCATTAGCACATTTGCTATATAAGATAATAAAGTGACATTACTTTTTGGGCCAAGATGCCTGAGAACTTCTGTGAATGCAGCCAAAAGCATCCTAATTGTCATAACCCTACCCTCCATGCTGGCTGTGGAGGGCAAGGGCCGTTTATGACACATAGGAAGCAATCAGTGATTATTTTTTGAATGGATAAATGAATGAATGTTTCTCAGAGAAAGGACAGGCTCGGTTTCAGTATGTATAGTATTTCCTGTCTCCTCCTATTTCCCATTCCAGGAGATGGGAAATATTGTACATACTGAAACCAGAGCCCATCCTTTCACTATCCATTTTCATAGTTAGGACAAACCACTTTATTTACTTCCAGGCAGAGCGATGGCTGGAGGTGGGGCTATGGAATAAGAGACAGCCTCTACCTCCAAATCACAGGTAAGAAACGACATGTGGAGAATTTTCTCCAATGACAGGGTAAGATTAGAGACTGCCGTGTTTACTTAGAAACTTGTCTTGGTTGTAAGTGTTATCTCAAGTTTGAACTGAGGCTGTTGTTTCAACGTGACCGTTGGCTTTTCACATGAGTTTGTCCCATATGCCACATGGATTTGCTAATTTTGGTCAAGTTTGACATATTATTGAAGAGTGACATCACAAATTAAGCTCCATTTGTATTTAATATTGTAAAAAGATAATGACCTCAATGTCCAGCCATGACAGATTGATTAAATCAAGGAACAACCATTTAATGTGGGTCTATGCGACCATTAAAAATTATAAGCAGCTCTCATTGACATAAAAATTGCCATAGTTTGTTGCTTAGTTTTGCCAAATATTATTTATAATTCTATTTTTCTACAAGAATGACTTACTTGCCTATCTTTATATCTATTTATGCATAGGGATAGGATTTGGAAGCAGACACTCAGCTGATCGTTGCTCTATTTGGGTGATAAAGTTATAGACAATTTTAAGCTTCTCTGTAATTTTCTTTTATTCAGTCTTTTTTTTTTTTTTGGAATGAGTGGGTGGATTTAATCCCATCACTGCCAACCACTAGCCATATGCTAAGCCTCAGTAGCCACCTTTGTATAATAGGGAAAATGTGAGAACCCATTTCTTAAATTGCTACGAGGAATGGATATATGTAAACATTTAGTAATGGATTTAGCACGTGGTAAGTACAAATACATATTAGCTATATGAAAAGCATATCATCATTGTAATATAAATATTACATTTGCATTTAAGCTTAACAAATCTGCAGATGGTACTTAGCAGAAGCTGTGGTTGAATGTGTGGGGCATAAAGAAACAACTGATGACTCTGAATGTGACCTTTCCTCCCCAAAGCTGTCACTGAGGTATGTGCAATGCAGCATGTAAAAGCATGGCTTTGGCATGGAGAGTCATGATTCCCATGACCTAAGGCAAATTTCAACACTTTGCAAGGAGAATAATAATTTCTTCGTATGGCTGTTGTATTGCAAAAGATAATGTACTTAAATAATGAACATAGTTCCTGGTCATAGTTAAGAGCCCAACAATTATTAGTATTATAAATTCATCATAAAATTATACTTTAAATATAATAAATTTTGCCTTGACATCGCACTAGTTATATTTTTACCTAGTGAATTGCTTGCATTTTAAAATAAGTTTGTAGGGATTATTTAAACAGAAACTAGAACAATGCAGTAAAATGGGTTAAGTTTAAAAAAATAATCACATAGAACTTTTCTAGAATATTTATATTTTGAAAAGGTAAACTCCTATCCAAAAAGTCAGAGGGGGGAATAAGGAGATTCTGAGAGGGAGGGTATATAATAAAATATGTTCAGGTTTAATTGGATGCCAAATTCATTTTTATCTGTTAGGATTTAATTCATGTGAAAATGGCACGCTAATGAAAAATGGAAATATTTATAGATTAATAACAATAGAGCCCATTAGCTGGTGTAAAAAGACATATCTATGATTAATTTTTGTCTTAGGAAAATAAAATATTTTGGGTTTTAATCTTATAGCTAAATTGACTAACAAAGCCAAGAGTAACTCAAATACATTCACAATGTTATCATGCAAGGCACAAAGCAAACACTATGAATACTTTGAAGGCTTTAGGGCATTTATTTAAATAGAAATTGCCTGAGATCTGGTGTAGAACCACAAAGCAGAAAGAAATTAGACAACACGAAGTCAATATTTTCATAGTTCTTCCAACAGCATTTGATATTTGTTGAACTATCCTTCAAGCAACATTGAAAGTAATTTATCTGTTTCCTGGCTTTTCACTACCAGAAAAGGACTTTTTTTGAGTGCCATTTACAGTGCCTCAAATGCAAATACAATTGTTCCCTTTGTTACTTATAAAATATTAGTTGCACTTACAGGACTGAGCTGGTGCAAGGAAGATTCAATTCAGGAGGATGAGGCAGGCTAAGGAAATCTTTATTTGCAAATAGAGACGCCACAGTCAGAAAATTTAAGACTGACAAAGTCCTCTCTATAACACTCAGATAACAACCCAGCCCCAACCCCAACACCAATAACAGGAATTTTTCTTTTAATTATCTGCAGAACTCAGCCACATGTCCACTGGGAGAGAAACAGTAGCTTTTCATCTTGAGCTCTTTCTCGGCTCACCAAGAGAGTAATAACCAAACCTCCAAGATAAAATACGAGAGGAAGTGGTTTGGAGGGGAAAAATCTATATTAAGTACTTTAAGAAAAGTTGGTTTCTCCAACAAACTGCCTTTTATGAATTTAATTCAACAACCATTTATTGAGCATCTGCTCTGGGTGTGGCTTTGTGGATTAGACAAAGAAAAGTCTCTGTCCTTCAAGAAGTACTCACAATATTGGGGGATACACCCACTCATCTATTGGCTTAGACAAGACAACAATTTCAGATTTTCTTGAAGATAAGTTCACACAGAGATTTTAAAAGAATTATTTCTTGGGACCATTTTGCTTTATTATATTTGGTATAAAGTATTAACAATTTTATTAAAAGTCATAAACTAGCTCTTTGTTTAGGGTACTCTACCAGACAGAAAGTCAGTCAGTTCTATCTTTATAGCACCGAGAAAGTTCTTTTCTAGAATAATTCGTACCATAAAAGTTGAAACAACTAATGACGGTAGCCATGTTTGCATGAATTAGGTTTCAAAATTCTGACAGATTGAATCAATCCTGTATATAGCATTTTCCTTTCTGGTTCTCAGGCTGACCAACTAGGATAAATGGCTAGAAATAAACAGCATTGTACAGTTGCCTTAAATTTATTTCTTCTTTATCTAATTGCCAATACCTGCTAAGTATGGCTGTTTATCGAAAGAATCAATGATGGAATGGTGCATTTTAACAGAGCATGAACGTATAACACAACTTGTCCATAAAGCAGGCAGTAATACTCTCATGTGTAATAGTATGATGATAACCCAGAATACATCAAATGTAGGCAGTCATTGCACAGTGAAAATGAAAAGTGACTTCCAACAGCTGCATGTCTACAGTTCGGTCAGGGCTGGAAACAGGTACAGAGGGGAAAATAGTCTCATTTCATTCTTCCAAATCATGACCCCGTCAATAAGCAATGAGGAGAATTTTGTTGATATTAAAAATCTAAAGTTTAAGTAAGAGAGTTTAAAGGCAATTTTGTGTAATTCCTAATTTTGGGGGTGTCTGGCTGGGGTATTCACAGATTTTCCTCCTTATATCTGTAATTGCAAGTCAGGATGAATGCCTTAGCACTCTGGAAAAACAAAGAGGACATAAGAGTGGGAAAAGAGAAGTCAGGTTCACTTTTATAAACTAGAATCTAGATTTTCAGAATTAGAAGCAGAACTTTTTTTTTTAATTTCACAAATTTGATACTTCCTCTAATGGGAAATGTTGACCAAAACTGAAAATAACATAAAAGAATAACAAAACATCTCTTATATTGTGGGGCACGGTAGCTCACACTTGTAATCCCAGCACTTTGGGAGGCCACGGTGAGCAGATTATGTGTTAAGGCAAATGTGGGTAACATGGTGAGACCCTGTCTTGAGAAAAAAAATAAAAATTAGGCAGGGCATGGTGGTGCAGTCCTCACAAGGCTGAGGTGGGAGGATCACCTAAGCCCAAAGTTCAAGGCTGCAGTAAATCATGTTCGTGTCACTGCATTCCAGCCTGGGTAACAGAGCTAGAACCTGTCTCAACAACAAAAAAATCTTTCATATCATCTTCCATATTCTCAAACAATAAAAATGTTATGACAAAGTAAATATCACATAAGCATACAAGGCGCAGGGATATCCTGTATGCACAAATAAAAAGAATCCAGAAAACACTGCTGTAAACACAGCAACAATGGGATTTATTCTACTGCATTAATCATGACCTCACAAGGACTAAGGGCTCAAAACTAACAGAGATGCTTCATCATTTGTTTATATAGGTCCTCTGTTACAATAAAACGGTGTGAAATAAAATGGAGAGGAAAATGAAAGCAAATTATTACATATAAACAGATTCAGAATAAAATAAATAAGCTGAACTTAATATTTTAGGATAGCCAACATTTAAAATACTAGGAGCCACAGTTATTTTTCAAGGTACTGATGTTCAGTATATAATGTGTCTTTTTAATAAATAGTAAATATAGAATAGACTAAGGAACAAGTTGGCAAAATTATTCACAGGCTATATAATATCTGAAATATATCTCCATGAGTAATTATTCCACAGCGTTAGGTAAAATATTCTATCCTAGAACTGCTTTTCCTGATGCTGAAATTTGGTGTTTCATTATGTTAAGTAAATTCCATAAGGGTCAGAATAGTGATACAGAAAACTGCATATGTTCTTACTGTAAATATTTTCAAGATAATTTAAATACTGATATCTTTCTCCATGTCCTCTATAAGTGACCATCTTATTACAGGTTAAACAGACATTTCCATTTAGCACTTGGTGTCAATCTAGTAAGAAATGCAAACTTTGATTTCGTTTTTCTTACTACCATTGTACTACTTGGGCAAAGGTGAGTCAAAAAGAAAAGTGGTACTTTTTAATACTTGTTTTAAAGACTTGAGTAATATCAACCTTAATTTACAAATGAACTGCATCCTAAAAATAAATGAACTTGTTTCAGGGAATATAGCCAATGTGCCAGAATTTACCTGGCAAGGTGTCCTGATAGACAGGTAGAACAACAACCCCCTCATACACTTAAAAAGTCATCCCTTCCCAGACACATGTAATCTGGCATATTACTAAAAATAATCAATGACCATGCTTTAATATGAGAAGAATCAAACCAAAAAATTATATCACCCTGCATATTAAAGTTTTAATAGAATTCAGCTAAACTAGTGATAGACTCATATCACTCTTGGGATATAACCACATTCAATGCTGCTGACCAGTAAAAAGTACATCAATTATTTGTCTAAGCGAAAGTCACAAAGTCTAAAAGTGAATGGTGGCACAATAAACGTATTCCAACTAAGTCCTAAAAAAGATAAACACTGCATAGGATGGTCACTACTTCCAAACTGAAAAAATATCAGAATATATGGGCTTCCAATTATGTTAGGTAGGTGGGGCAGGATAGCTGACATTAAGACTATCCTGAGAAATCAGGCATGTATTCCAATATGAATAAGGAATAAATTATTATTGCTTGGATATGTTGGGACATAATGTCTCCAGGCACTGTTAAATCATTAATCTACATCAGTGGTTCTGGTCCAGGGGTAATCTTGCCTCCCATGAGACATTTTGCCAAATATCTGGAAATACTTTTGATTCTCACCACTGGGGTGGGGTGGGGGACATCTGCTACTGGCATCTAGTGGGTGGAGGCCCGTATCCTGCTGAACACCCTGCAATGCATCACACAGTCTTCCATAATAAAGAATGATCTGGCCCAAAATGTCAATAGTGCTCAGGTTAATAAATCCTGCTCTCTGTAACCTTTGAACACATGATCCCAAACAAACTAGACCTAGTTGAGTGAGTTCTGCTTTCACCTCATTACCGAACGACCACTGCCTCAGCACATGAATGTTTATAATGAGTATTCTCAATGTGTAAAACAGAGACTATTCTTCACTACCAACAGACAGCTGTTTCACATGTGTGATTTATCTTGTTTCAGCTATAATATAAACAGATCATTTTGAAAAGCAAATGCCTTGACTGGCTTTAACATTTCTAGTTTATGAGCAATGGATTCTACTTCAGGGAATCCCTAATTAACAAAGCCAAGCAATTAATTGATTCCAAACGTGAAAAACTAAGCTGTTTACGTACACTGAATGCTAAAATCTCCCCCATCAGATTTCCTATTTAATTGAAATTCCACAAGATTCTAAGTAATTAATTTTTTTACGTTCTGCATTTTAAAAACTTTATTTTTCAACATCTTCGCTTCCTCCCCGTTAGCTATAATATATTGAGTGCTAAGTGACAGGAACACTGTGTAAGTTTATTCAAATGAATTTTCTATTTATAGCAATCCTCGCTGGTAGAACTACAGATATTTTCCTTACTATTCTTCAAACTCAAGAAATCTAGAGATAACAAGTACAAATAAAACACCTGTTGCACTCACAAGCACGAATTTGATGTGAATTCATTTAATACAATGAAAAGCAAGAAGGAAAAAAGGCCAGGAATATAAAACTAACACTTGTAACCACAACAACAATAAAAGCCATCATTTATTCAGCACTTACTATATGCTAGGGTCAGTGCCAAGCACTTCACATTATCTCTTAATCCTACCACCAACTCTCAATGTGGATGCTATCAGATTCACTGTTTTACAGATAGAGAAACTGAGGCTTAGTGTGAGAAGGTAGCACAGCTAGCAAGTGGCACATCTGGGGTTTGTCCCTTGTTCTGTCTGTCACTCTTGAGATTCCACCAGGGGTGCACAAATCTGACCTTCAGTTCAAATCCGGACTGCTGTCTCTCCTTATAAAGTTTTATTGGAACACAGCCATTCTTATTCATGTATGCACTGCTTCTGACTGCATTTGCACTAGAACAGCAGGGTGCAGTTGCAACAGAGACCATATGGTGAAGGCCTAATATATTTACTATCTAGCCCTTTACAGAAAAAGTTTGCCAACATCTGTCAAAACTCTTCAGTAATACATAATGTCAACTCAACACAGTACTCCTAGCTACGTAGCTTCATTTCATTTCAGCATGCTCCTCCATCTATTTTTCTAGCCATCTTGAGAGCTAGTAATTAACTGTTCTTTGTATTTTACCTTAATGATGGCAATACTATACAAGTGAAGCTCATGAAGTTCTGCCGTCACTGGCCATGGTCAAGCCTCACTCCTCCACAGCTGTGCGGAAGCTTGCTCGGCTCCGCATCACCCCAGCCCACTTCCAATCAATTCCCCATCCCTTCTGCACAGCTGATGCTGCGAGATGAAGCCAATGTGCCCTTTTCACCAAACCATTCCTCTGCTGAAGACTCTGCCATTATTTTATTCAGTGGATCCTCTGAAGTCCAGACACTTGTCTATAATTTAACATTCTTTTTGCAAATTCGTATTTTAATACCGCCTTGTAATTAAAAGAAATCTGGTTTCAAACTGTAACCCCAACACTTACCACCAGTGACACTCAGGCATACTGTCTAGTTCCACTGAGCCTCATTTGCCTTTTCTACCAAAGTGAGATAAATAGTATCTATACTGGGAAGATTAGATTAATTCTCATAATTGACACAAAATAAGTGAATAAGTAATGTTATTACTGCTAATATCCAAAAAGCCAGTACACTTACTCCTCCTTCCCTCTGCCAGTGTTCCTGTTATTTCCTCCACTCAGCATTTCTCCCTTCCTCACTCTACTAATCCAAATCAGCTTCTTCACACAAATCCGCTTCCTAGACACCAGTCCACACTGATCTCTCGCTTTGGTGAACTCACTCGTGGTCAGCAGTACCCACCTTGGCCCTTAATCAGTGGCTCTCCACTCAGGAGCACTCTTGCCTCCAAGGTAACATTTGGCAACGTCTAGAGACACTTTTGGTTGCCACAAATGGGAGGTGGATACCACTGGCATCTAGTGGATAGAGTCCAGGGATGCTGCTAAACATCCTACAATGTATAGGATGCACCTGACCCTCTCCAATAGTAAAGAATTACCCAGCACAAAATGTCAGCAGTCTTCAGCCTGAAAAATCCTGACCCAAAATATTCTATGCCTTGCAATCACAAGGTCTGCAGAAGCCACAACCTTGCCCTATCATTCTGTCATACTGCCTGCTATGGAAAAGAGAAAGTTCCTGATTCTTGGATTGACCGAAGCAAAAGTATGATTGCTACCATATTTTAATTTGCAGTTGTATCTCCGTTAACTAAAAATCACTGAATAAATATGGCCAGCAACAGTGGCAACATTTCTTCTCAATTACTATGCTATAGTTTTGAGCTAGTAGCTTCTGGTAGAAAAGAACAAATCACAAAGGAATCTCATTGTTCTGTGTGTTTCTTTATCTCTCACAAGTGGGAACATAGACACTCAATGCAGTACTTTCTATGGGAAGATTCTAATGCAGCACATTAGTTTTCCTCTAGGACATTAGCCACCTGTGACACTCCACAAAAAACCAAAACCAAAACCAAACAAACAAGAAGTACGTGTGATAAAATGCATTTGAAGAAGTATCTACATCCTGTTCTTAGAGATTTACAATCCACATCTTCACACCAGGGGCTCTGAGATGAAAACATCTGTTTAACTTTCTTCCACTCAGTTTTCCACCCTAGTGTGATCTTGAAATTTTCCACATATCAGGCCAGGCGCAGTGGCTCACACCTGCAATCCCAGCACTTTGGGAGGCCAAGACATGTGGATCATCTGAGGTCAGGAGTTCGAGACCAGCCTGGCCAACATGACGAAACCCCATCTCTGCTAAAAATACAAAAATTAGCTGGGCGTGGTGGCGGGTAATCCTAGCTACTTGGGAGGCTGAGGCAGGAGAATTGCTTGAACCCAGGAGGCGGAGGTTGCAGTGAGCCTAGGCTGTGTCATTGCTCTCCAGCCTGGGCAATAAAGTGAGACTCCATCTTAACAACAAAACACATATTTTTAAAAAGACTAGGCTGGCTTTGTAGTTAGACAAGCTGGGTTCAAATTCCAGATGTAACTCTGCTACTATCCAATCATGGAATCAGAGGCAAGTTTGTTACCCCTGTTGAGGTTGTCAACTTTTTTTGTCTCAACAACAACAAAAAACTTCCACATATCATTGTTACCATCCTGTGCAGCACGTGTTAGGTGGAATACATTTTGGAAAACATCTCAAAGTTGACAAAAACCTCAACATTGAATCATAAAACTTGAATTATAGTTTCTCACACTGTAATCAGAGCTGCTTTGGGACACTAAATAACAAAGAAGCACAACACAGCCCCCTTAACTTCAGAAGTGTTGGCAGGAAGAGCACTGCTTCTGCTGGTTTCTGTTGCAGTAACACAGGCCCGAGGACTAGCCAGACCCTATTTCCCATTGGCAGAAAAGACAAATGAAGGAACTTGTCTTTTCTGCCTTATCACCTTGGACTGGATACAGCAGTACTGACCTCAATATATTTAAATACCAGGCAGAAAATTATTTTCCCACAAGCAATAAGGCTAATTTAAACTTTTGCAGGACAAAAAAAATTGAAAACAAAAAACAAACAACAAATAGTGACTCTGAATATCCATAAGCAAGCAAAGTAAGAGCATTTGCAGAAGACCAAAGGAAAAGGTACCTAGTACCCTGTTTCTCCCCACCCACTTCCCAACCAATCCCTAATCCTGTCTAATCCTTTATATCCCTAAGTCACAGACCCAGTTGTTCATTTTTAAAATTCTGTGATATCTATGGATTTAGCTGAATTGCAGAGGACTGAATTCTGAAGAGGATCTTCACTTCCTAGAAGACCTCAGCCCAATCAGCCTTGCTTAAGACTGCGCAGTCTTTTTTTTTTTTCCTTTTTGGCAGGGGACTGGCCACAGCAAGGTACTCTGGTGTCTAGAGCAGCCTTCGGGACATTGATCTTTACAGCTGGCCATTACTCTGTGACCCACACAGTCTGAAGAGGCTTGGCTGGGCACGGGGTGAGGACACGCACAGCTAGAGGCAATGTAGCAGCAACAACGTTGCCATCTGTTGTTCCTCTAGCTCTGGGGCTCCCTCTGTGCTTTCACCTTGAGATGAAAGGGCTATCATGCTCCCGCCCTGTGACTCACACAGACATGCCTGTTTGGCCCTCCGTTCTCCCTACCACCACCATGAAGGGAGAGGAGAAGATTGGAAGAAAAGAGAAATCCATCTCCTTCTTCCCTCTGTACAAACCAGCACCATGGATATAAAAGCGCAAGACACCCTGTGTTTTTGTTTTTGAAAAGTCTCCAGATACCTCCTACATATTTTCAAGACCCTCTGGAAACAAGGCTGACCCTCCTATACCTGGGCCCCAGTTGCAAGAATGAAAACAGAGACAGGGAGACCGAACGACTTGTCTGAGCTCAGTTGCTCTGGAGGCTACTGGAACTGAAACTTAAGAGCTTGATTCCCAGGGGTGCTCTGTTTTCTTAACCCTCCCTGGGAGGCTGCTAATTCCTTCTCTCTGGTAAACACTGCCAGGAATTGCACTCTTAGGTTTCTGCAATAAAAATAAGCCATGCTAGCTTTCTAAAATCATGGTGGAAATTCTCCCAGTCAAATCTGACTGTGATTTAGGCTATGATATTTTCCAAGTAAATTTGTACCATTTTATTATGGCTAATTATGTATTTGGCGTTAGCAATGCACACTGACCCATCTGTCATAATTATGGCTTAAAAGCTAAATGTCATTCCTGTCTGGTCGTCAACTCGTTTATAAACCAGTGGTGCATTTTGGAACCGAAAACAATGCGCAAGGGACTATACAGCTGCTCCAACTTCATTCTGAGCAGTTGCTTTTTTTTTTTTTTTTAAAGAAGTGATTATTCATGTTGGCATGAGATTAAACATTCCTCTGGAAATAATTTGAATCTAAAAATGTTACATTCCTCCCAATTTCTATATGATGTAATGTAATTCTTTAGCCAATATATACATGTTTCCAAATCTAACTCCGCCCCTGGGACATATCATACACACACACACACACACACACACACACACAAACATATGACTTATCTGGTTATACCTGACTTACGTCGCAGGCCATTCTATTAGATGTCCTCTTCCCGGAATTAAACTTGGGATATAATGTCCACTCTTATGAGGTGATGTTTATATTTTAGAGACACACTGTATTGAAGGGTGACAACTGTATCTGTATTGTACTGGAGGACAGTTGGGAACAACTTTTAAACTATAGTTCTGGCAAACTCCAGGACTGTACAGCACTGTATCACAGCAGGCCCTCCAATCTGGTCTAAACCAGAGCAATCTGCCTTTTATCTGGTTTATATATGGGGTTCTTCCAATATGCTTGTTTTCTTTTTCCAAATAACTCTTCTATTATATGTTTCTTATTTCTTGACTATAGATACTTTTTCTTGCTTTGTGTTTTGTTTTTGAGATGGAGTGTTGCTCTGTCACCCAGGGTAGAGTACAGTGGCACAATCTTGGCTCACTACAGCCTCAACCTCCCCAGCTCAAGCGATCCTCCTACCTTAGCCTCCCAAGTAGCTGGAACCACAGGCACGCACCACCATGCCCGGCTAATTTTTGTATTTTTGTAGTGATGGGGTTTCACTATATTGCCCAGGCTGGTCTTCAACTCCTGGGCTCAAGTGATCCGTCAGCTTAGGTCCGGCCTGATACTCCTTTTGGTATAGGTTCTCCTTCTTTTGCCTTCTAGAAAAACTAAAAAAATTAACCCAGGCATGCGTCCCAATAACTACTACACTTTCCAGGTATTCCAAGCCATTTCTAGTGTCTTACCACAAGGAATCTGCATTGATATTCACAGATTCAACCCCAAAGACCTGGGACAAGGATGGGAGGCGTCCAGTAGCCCATCATTTCCACTCCCACGGCAAAAGGCATTTTCAGCCACAGATATTAAAGCCTCTTCTTTTGTATTAAGTGTTACTTTGGGTAGTGGTGTTCTGACCACAGGCTACTTAATAGTGCATGAATAATTCATATCATGACTAGTAGAAGACAGCCACACACTATTTGTTCTGGATATGCGGACATTAAGGCTTTGGGCAGGCAAAAAGTTTCACTGTGTATTCATTCTGGGGATGATGAGCTCCTGTCTGGTGGCCTGTTTGACTTTTCAGGGGACTGGTAAAGAGATGCATAAATCAGTGAGTTACTGAAATTTGCAGAGGCGATGCTTGAAAATGTAGCAATGTTCCTGCTGCCAAGATCTGCTTCTCTACGCATTCTCGCATCATGTGGATTAGGTCGGCTCATCAGACCAGTGACAGTTTCCAAACATATAAATACACACAATCCATAGTTTCCACTGGATATGTCAGACAAATACTTGCCCATAAACAGACTTCAAGTCTCTCAAGAGAGAACCTAATTCTTGTAGATGCCCAGCCTGTCAGAGAGGGATGGTCCCTAACTGTGCAGCAGATTTCAGCCTTCAAATTGTGCCAGGGCATACTGGTGCCAACTCTTACTGAGAACACCTTCAGAATCAGCAACATCTTCCTATAATGCATCTCTCAGTAATTCAAACTAATAAGGAATCAAGTCCGGCAGGCTGTTATTCCCTTTTTTTTCTTTGAGACAGAGTCTTGCTTTGTCACCTCGATCTCAGTTCACTGCAACCTCCACCTCCTGGGTTCAAGGGATTCTCCAGCCTCAGCCTCCCGAGTAGCTGACATTATAGGTGCATGCCACCATGCCTGGCTAATTTTTGTATTTTTAGTAGAGACAGGGTTTCACCATGTTGGCCAGGCTGGTCTCGAACTTCTGGCCTCAAGTAATCTGCCCACCTCGGCCTCCCAAAGTGTTGGGATTACAGGCACGAACCACAATGCCCGGCACCATTTTTTTCTTTTACTTTCCATGGCCAGGAGAATTCCATTCACTTTTGCTTTCCCCTTCTGTTACTTGTTCCTCACTCTTTCCACTCATAGACGTGGAGCAGCGCGCCTGTTTTGAGGCGGCTGCTTCAAAAGAAGCTGGCGCTTCACTAAAGATTGCTATTGTACTTGAAATAACCTCAGAACTGAGGTAAGGGGACAAGGGAAGCAGAGTGTTACAGCCCTAAAAATGACAGCGAAAGAACTGGAACTTTCCCCCCAAGAGGCTCTGCTGGGGTTACAGCTTGTTTAGAAGATAATTATTTGATTTTATAATTACTTTTGTGGGTTGCAAAATAATTACTGTGGAGGCAAATCTCCATGTGCCAAAATAGCAGAGGCAATTGTTCTAAAGTTCACATGGAAACAACAACAGAGTCAAGATGGTTAACTCTTAGGTGGGGATTAGAAAAGTCATCCCACTTTGTAAAATGTGCCAGCCTGAAGCCCACATAAAGGTCAGGGTGGGAGTGCGAACACTAAAGGTACTCCACAAACTGAGTAAAGACCGGTTCTTTGTAGGTTGATTTTCATTTTAAACCTGTCCCTCTGAGTACACCATGACATCAAACAGCTTTTGAAAAAGACCAAAGCTGCAATTCAAGTGAATGACACAGATATGTAATTGGACAATGGATAATCTACAGGGTCCTTTTCAATTCTAAAATCAGACTATGATGATAAAATGGTTAGGAGTGGTACTTTTTTTTTTTTTTTTTTTTTTTTGAGATAGGATCTCCCTCTGTGGCCCAGGCTGGAGTGCAGTGGTATGATCTCAGCTCACTGCAACCTTTGCCTCCCAGGCTCAGGTGATCCTCCCACCTCAGTCTCCCAAGTAGCTGGGATCACAGGGGCATGTACCACCATGTACCACCACGCCTGGCTAATTTTAGTATTTTTTGTAGAGACGGGTTTTCACCATGTTGCCCAGGCTGGTCTTGAACTTCTGGGCTCAAGCAATCCACCCACCACATGCTCTGCTGGGATTGCAGGTGTGAGCCACTGCACCTAGCCAGAAGAGATACTTTCTAATTACAGCAACTTTGATGTCAACAGGGGTTAGCCAAGCTTTTTTTTTTTTTTGGTAAAAGACCAGAGAATAAATATCTTAAGCTTTGCGAGTCTCAGTGGCAACACCTCAAGTCTGTAGTTGTAACTTGAGAGGTGCCATAGACAGTGTGCAAACAATTGTGCATGGTTGTTTCCCAATAAGACTGTATTTACAGACACTAAAATCTGATTTCATATAAGTATCTTGTGTCATAAATTATTATTCTTTTGATTTTTCTCCAGCCATTTAAAATCACATTCTCAACAAACACAGGCAGAGGGTACATGGACCATCATGTACTAACTCCTGATCTAGATAGGTTGAGTGGAATGGAAGTAAATTCATTTTACAGGTGGAAGAAACTCAAAAGCAGGTAGAGGCATTGGAGGTCCCCTCGGCATCCTAATTCTAACCAAACACCCTCTTCATCAGATGATTTCCACTTCAACTTTTTAATGAATTGATGGTTTGCTTTGGATGCTCATCTTTGCCCAAATTTCCCTGAATGATCATATTCACATTTAATTAATCACTTTAAGAAGTTAGACTTGATTGGCCAAAATAAACAGTCCCTCCTTAGAGGTTCAGTGAAGTGTGAGTCTCCAGGCAGCTGAAAGTGGCTTGATCGCCTGAAGGTGGGAGCCAGAGAGACAGTCCAGCTGCAGAAGCATGGGCAGGTGACCCGAGGAAGCCACCGCCACTCTGACTCTGACCCTCTTCTCTTAAATGGTCACAAGAGTAATTCCAACTATAAAATGTTGCTCTGATGACTGCAAGGAAATAAGATACATAAGTGATAAAGTATAATATAAATATATTTATGTAAGGTGTCTAAAATCACTAGTTCTTTTTTTGTTTTGTTTGAGATGAAGTCTCACTGTCGCCCAGGCTGGAAGTGCAGTGGCACGATCTTGGCTCACTCCAACCTCTGCCTCCCAGGTTCAGGCAATTCTCCTGCCTCAGCCTCCTGAGTAGCTGGGATTCCAGGTGTGTGCCACCATGTCCAGCTAATTTTTGTATTTTTAGTAGAGATGGGGTTTTGCCATGTTGGTCAGGCTGGTCTCGAACTTCTGACCTCGTGATCCACCCGCCTTGGCCTCCCAAACTGCTGAGATTACAGGCGTAAGCCACCACACCCAGCCAATCACTAGTTTTCTTAAGTGGACTGAATTAACTCTTCTTCTTGACCACCAACTCAGTTAGAACCTCCTAAATTTCTTTCTTAAAAGTCCTGCAGGGTGGCTACCATAACAGATAATAACAAGTGTCAGAAAAATTGTAGAGAAACTCAACTTTTATATATTATTCATTGCTGGGTGGGGCGGGGGGGTGGTGAGTAAAATGGTGCAGCCAGTTTGGAAAAGAGTCTGGCAGACCTGCAAATGGTTAAACATGGATTTACAATGTGATCTTGCAATTCTACTCCTAGGTATATACATAAAGAGACATGAAAGCCTGTGTCCATGCTAAAGCTTGCACGTGAATGTTTATAGCGGCATATTCAGCATAGCCAAAACATGGAAACAACCCAAATGTCTATCAACAGATGAATGGGTGAATAAATGTGGTATATCCATACAACGAAATATTATTCAGCCATTAAAAGCAATGAAATTCTGATACATGGTACAGCATGAATACATTTTGAAAACACTGTGCTAAGTAAAAGCCCGTATATTGCATGGTTCCATTTATGTGAAATGTCCAGAATAGGGAAACCTATAGATGAGTGGCTGCCTGGGATTTTGGGACGGGGCGTAGGGAATGGAATAATGAATGGATAGGTTAAGGTGAACAGAGTTTATTTTTAGGTGGAATGAAAATGTTCTAAAATTGATTTTGGTGATGGATGACAATTCAGTGACTTAAATGCTATTAAATTACATACCTTAAATTAGTGAACTCTATGGTGTGATAATTATATCTCAATAAAAATGCTGTTTAAAAAAAACTCCAGGAAATCCTACAACATGTCATGGAGCAAGTCCTAGCTCCTTAGCGTGGTATCCCAGGCCCTTGGTGTATGGCCTCTGTCCACCTCCCCAGGTGCCCTTCTCACCACCCCCAGCCACATCACACCACTGTCCTTATAGCCACTGTAATACAGGGACATACACTTATCGACTAGATCAATCATAAACATGTGCATTCATGTATTGAATGTATCTTAAGTGGATAATATCTGTGTACTGTTCTCAGCACTAAACACATAGCAGTGATGAGAAGACAAGACAGACCCTTGCTGGAAGAGTCAGCATTCAATGCCCTCCTTTCGCCTCTTGACCTTTCTACCCTTGCTCTTTGTCCTGCTTCCAGTGACTCTTTCCTTTAGGTATCTTTGCCAGCCCAACCCTATTCATCCGACTCAATTCAGCTCAAGTGTCATCTCCTCCTACATGACCTGCTGGCCTTCTCCCCAAGGGAGATGGGTTCCCCACCTGTGTGTCCATGACATCCCGAGTCTACCTGTCACAGCAATGTCCCTCACTGGACTGTTTCTCTCAGGGCAAGAACTCATTCTTTACCTCTCTACTCACACATATGTTCACCATAGGCATCAATGCTTGATACATGAATCAAAAAATGACCATGTTCTGTTCTTCCTCTGGCTTTGGGTATAGAAACAATACAACACTAAAACAATCATCATATGACCTCTCTCGCATGCTCTACTGCTAACCTTCTGGGTGATTTTTTTCCCCTGGGCTGAAAATCTCCATAAATAATTTCTTCTTTTCCAAACCAACAAATGGATTCTTGTTTAGTTCCTGTTTCTATTGTAACTTTTGCCTCCTTTGACTTACCTTTTCTCCCTTACAACCTGTGGGTTGAAGTAAGGTCACCTCTACCCCTGTCTCTGGCTATCTGGCCTTCAACAAATTCACTTTTATATCTCGGCTTTCAGCTCAGCTGTCCACCTGGCACAGGTAGCCTGTCCACCAGCAGTACCACATTGAAACATTATCAATGGTGGCTCCAAACTGGCTCAATGAACCCCCACCCTTCAGGCTTTCAGACACTTCTCGAAACTCCCAAAACCTAGTCAAGTCCAAAAAGTTCCTGTCATTCATATATAAGTTAGTGAACCACAGAAATTGAAGTTTAGGGCTAGCTAACAAGTACTGATCCTTTCCACTCACCCTCCATTAAAGTTTTATGGATATATTTTATCTATTACCTTTTCAATGTGATTGTATCTCCTTTAGGCAAATGAGGATATTTTAATCTAGAGATTTCATGAATTGTTTAAATATTTCTCCTAAATTAAGTGACTATTGACAGATGTCTCTAAAATGTCAGAACAATATTAGAACAGAAGGGGAAATTATTAGTAAAATTATATATGAACTCAAAGTTATGCTAAAAATAAGGCAAGCAGAGTTTGAATTGTTAGGGACTCAAAGTGTGTTACTGGACACATTCTGAGCCTGGAACAGATTATTGCAGAATCTTGGTCTTTTGGCTGCTGAAGGTCTTGGAAACACCCCTTGTCGAGCTATGAGTGTCAAGGAGCTGGGTCCTTGTCTTGTCTGGTCCTTGTCTAGGCACTACCAGCAATGCCATCGTAAAAATTCACTTACATTTGCTTTAACATAATACAAGAATAGGGGAATCTGAGTGATATGTCTATGGGGATTAGTTATCCTATTATGTCTACTTCTACATATGTGTACAATTTTTCATAATAAACTTTTTTAAAAAAGGCAACTTGGGCCAGGCACTACGGCTCACGCCTGTAATCCCAGCACTTTGGGAGGCTGAGGCAGATGGATTGCTTGAGCCCAGGAGTTCAAGATCAGCCTGGGAAATGTGGGGAAATCCTGTCTCTACTGTGTGTGTGTGTGTGTGTACACACACACACACACACACAAATTAGCCACATGTGGTGGTACACAGCTATAGTCCCAGCTACTATGGAGGCTGAGGTGGGAGGATAGCCTGAACCATGATTGTGCCTCTGCACTGCAGCCTTGGCAAGAGTGAGACCCTATCACAAATAATAAATAAATGAGTAAGTAAGTAAACAGATGACCCCATCACATAACCTCTGCTTAAAACCTCTGTGCCATCTTTGGTACTTGCAATCTGAATTCCTTTGGAAGTGGATGCAATCTGAACTCCTTCTGAAACTGTATGAGGCTTTTCCTGACCTTCCTTCTCTTGCCCAAGGTGGAACCTACCACTCTGTCCTCAATCTGACCCTTACCTCATTTGTCTTCTTAGAAATATATGTTTAAATATAAAGAAGAATTGGGTGCTCTCATCTTGGACTCAATCTAAGGAAGTTTAATTACAGAAGAGGCAAAGCAACACAGTATAGCAGGGGGAAATGCTCAATAGAAACGATAGCAATCCTAGCTAATATTTCTCAAGCACTTTCTCTTCCAAGGCACCATGCTAAATGCTTTGTACCAAATACCTCCTTTAATCCCCACAACTAATATAGTAATATCCCCAAGTCACCCAGCCAGCAAGCAGAGGAGACACTGAAAACAGGCAGTGCATTTCCAGGAACCAGCTGTGGACCCCTGTTGAAAATTGCTTCCCTCTTCAAGGACAGGTTCTGTTAGCAGCCCTGACACCAAATGGTGGTTTGACCTTGGTAGACTGCTCACTTAATCCTTATGCATCTTCATTTTCTCACCTGCAAAATGAGGTGACCCAGAGAAACTCACAGGGCATCCTGTCTTGATGAATGAACTCTACAGTCACTACGGCAGAGAAATTGTATGACAAACTGTCATTCCTAAAGTTCACATTGGAATCTGTTAGAAAATATGCTAAATATTTCTAACCCCTAAAACAAAACTTGGGAAGGCATCTAACAAGTCCATGGATTAGTAAATTTCTTTATAAATGTTTAAATAGAAATCACATATAGTAAAATGAAGACAGCCATGATCTACTGATTAGTTACATGTGAAAGGTACTGAGTAGGAGCTGCAATCAATATGTCTTGTTTCTAAATCCGTCATTTTATTACTTTTTAAGTGTCATTGTAAAATAAGACTGAGGCTTCAAGATATTTTTTAAAAACTTAAAGTATTTCTATTGAAATTACATCTTAATAATTACTAAAGACATAATTCCTAAAATTATTCCTCACTATTAATGGACTCAAAAAGAATTCAAATGAAAATAGAAATGTGTTTGAAATTACATACAGAAACACTTGAGTCTCTAGAATAGATTTCTCCCTAAATTTGATTTTTAACTATTTGTAAATTAAATCATATTCTCCCATTAACTTCCAATATAAGTTCAGTGATGACTTAGCTATGTTTCCTATGGCTTTATGATGTCCATAACTTCCAATCTATCTAGTTGTAAATTCCTCTCCCTCTATCCCCAAAGTCAGCCTCTCTATCAAGTAGGTAAGGTGGGCAAATATATATATAAAATGCAGCAGAAAATTCTGCAATTCCTTCTGATTCTTTACCATAATAAACCTAGCTTATCGAGACTGCACATGTATACATCACACATGCATACAGA
The DNA here is from genome assembly GCA_963573385.1 of Cacajao melanocephalus. Taxonomy (NCBI): domain Eukaryota; kingdom Metazoa; phylum Chordata; class Mammalia; order Primates; family Pitheciidae; genus Cacajao; species Cacajao melanocephalus. Next base: position 58,121 of record CAUYLG010032087.1, read on the forward strand.
TATAAACAGATACCACAATACCTAATGTTCTACATTCAGTGTAGGTGGCAGAGATAAATGCCATTAAACAAATTAACCTGATGGTACAGTGAAAAGCGTCTTGGATTTTGTGTGCGCATGTGTGTGTGTTGTTTGAGACAGAGTCTTGCTTCTTCATCCAGGCTGAAGTGCAGTGGCGCAATTCTGGCTAACTGCAATGTCAGCCTCCTGGGTTCAAGCAATTCTCCTGCCTCAGCCTCCCCAGTAGCTGGGATTACAGGCATGTGCCACCACACCTGGCTACTTTTTGTATTTTTAGTAGAGATGGAGTTTCACCCTGTTGGCCAGGCTGGTCTTGAACTCCTGACCTCAAGTAATCCACCCGACTTGGCCTCCCAAAGTGCTGGGATTACAGGTGTGAGCCACCGTGCCCAGCCACGTCTTGGTTTTAAAGTCAAACAGATGAGGGTGTGAGTCTTTGTTCTGCCCTGTATTTACTCTGTGGCTTTCCTATGTAAGCTTGTTTCCTCACCTGAAAATAGCTTTAGTATTGAACCAAAACAGCAAAGATGGAAGGAAACACAAATTATCTTTGGCCATTAATGGTGAATTATGTTCTATGGTTTCTTAACAATAGAGAATTATTTAAAATAAGCTTAGCAAAACATCTTTAATACTACTTAGTAGATACAAGTGGGGGGAACTCGAGTAAAAAGATAATTGCTAAAATGTAATTTCACCTTTTATACACTGCTCAATAGCCAGAAATATTTTACTTTAAAGTGTATTCTTTATTATAGATTGTCTTTAAACTGCAAGTTATTAAAATATGCTTTAAATAACTATTTCATATGCAAAGAATTTAAGTATGAAAGAAACTGAACAGTACCTTTGTAAAATTTCATCTGTGTAAATTTCTAGTAAGGGCTTTCAAGCTGTATCAGAATTTTCTGTGGGTGCCATTAAGTGGCCTCCTTAGTGGTGAATGAGGAACCAGACACACTTATAGTACTGGACATAATTACAGGTGTGATCCACCTTAAGAAGCACCTTCTTCTATAGAGCCTGACCAAATAGGACATTGGGGAAATCTGTTTGCCTCACTATGATATTGAGCATACAAATGTTTTAAAACAGGTGGTGCTCCTGGCATGTAGAAAATATGATTCAAATTGCAAATTGCTTCTAGAGAATTTATCTAAAAGAATATCCACTCCTTACAGACTATCATGGGAGGTCAATCCTTGCCGGAAGTGAAATTTATTGGAACTTCCACAGTGGGCAGTGCTACTGTGGTTTCTGGCAATAACAAAAGAAGGGTTAGACTCCTGACCTCATTCAATTTTGGTGATTAAATGAGTGCACCGCACATTAGATTGGCAGGATTAGCAGCGTAAGAGTAGGCACTATAACATTCAGTCTCCCCTATTTAAGAATGCTTTGAGGGTAAATAATCCTATCAGGTGATATGTGAGCATCCATACATAGCTACATGGGACATTCTAAAGTGTGCGAGGCCATGGAGATGATGCATGTTTCAGGAAGAACTATGTGCTATAGGTTAAAATACGTACCAGCCTCCACTGACAGGGTATACCACGGTGACCAGTGACGGCACTCATTATGACATTTGTAAACACATTTTTGCATACGGACATATACCTTTCCTTACTGTAGCAGCATTTACAGATGCTAATTTAAATAAACTCCCAAGGTTGTGGAAGCAGCCCATTTGGGCAGCAATTCAGTCAAGAGAGCAACTGACATTTAATAACCATTTTAGCCTGCATCTCAAGCTCTATTTCATTACATGGGAAAGGTCTGGCTTTGGCTCATCTGATCAACCCATTTGTATTCCATAGGTATTGATGTTATCAGCTGATGTAGTAATCACAAAAATCGAAACACCTGTCAGTGTGTGCTTCTCAGAAACGTATATTCCCCCCCCACACACACACATACACCTAGCAGCAGTGGCATTCTTGTGTTTTGTGTGGGCACCTTCCTCCAGTGCCGTCCCAGTTTTCCTCTTGGATACCTGGTGCTGTCCTGCACAGCCCTTCTCTTGCAGTTTAATCAAAGAAAACGATAATGATGCTAGCAGGACTCTAATTTTGAAAAGACATTAGCCAAGCCACAGTCATTTCATTACTCTGCACTTCAGAGGCCGACTAAGAATGGGAAGGATCCCAGGTAACGTTTGTTCTTCCAAAAGGAACAGCAAAACCTGCCTGGCTGATGGGAAAAATCTGCCTGCCCAAGCAGGTGTGCGTGTCAGGCATGGAGATGAGCATCAGGCCGGCCAGTACCTAAGGCTTTCAATGCAAAATCTGCTGCCTAAAACTTTTCCATGACCTCCAGCGGCCCTGAAGAGCCTGCGCTGTGAGCTACTTGGGAACCGCCTGGAGGCTCGCGCGAAGGCACTGCCACACAGGTGCGTCCACAGCTGCAGAGGCTTCTGCCTGGTCCGCGCCGGCGGTCCCACGCTCTGGGCTCCTCCCGCCCAGAGTCGCTGGCACCCGGGCACCCCTTCACTGCCCTGCTTTAGATTGGATTGCGGGAGCTCTGGCTCGCACACGCCCAGGCTCACCTGGAAGATGCCGCTGCGCGCCCCTTCCCCCACCTCTCCCCATTTTGGCCTTTGGGCATCATTCCAGCAAGGACCAGCAGCCGCACTCCAAAAATCACAGCCATGTTTTACTCTAAACAGGCATCATTCAACAACTCCACAAGTCTCTGGGGCGCTGGGCGCCGCCGCCAAGCCGCCTCTCCAAACTGATGCCACCCGAAGGAAGCCCACGTCCGTAACGCAGCCCAGCAAACCCTGTGTATCCCATCATAAGACCAGCACGGGGCAACAGTTAAGAAGCCCATGGAAGGAAAAACCAGGAGTAACATCCTTTGCCCCCGACAAATCCCCGAAGCCTCAGGTTCCCAAGTGAAAATCCCAGACTTGCTCTTCTAATTGTATCAAAACCCTCATTTTGGGGACCATATACGTCAATGGGATGTGCACGGGTGCGAGCCTGGGTTGAGCTGTGGGTGGCACTCTGCAAAGTGCCCAGCGGGCGGGTGTCATGTCTGGGTGGAGGGCGGATGTCCCCGCAGTTCTCCAGGCGGCAGACGCCGGCGTGGCCCCCAAACTGAGACAGCCCGAGCCACCTCCCCGCCTTCCGCGCTTGTCGCTGCCGCCGCCCCGACGGGCCCCGGCACTCACCGTCCCGGGCGTCCTCCCCGCGACTGCAGTTGCTGCAAATGTGTTTAATCTCCTTGCCTAGTTGACAGTGGATCACAAAGGACACGTTGTTGTTGTTGTTGGGGGCGGGCTCCTTCAGGGGCTTCATCCTCAGCAAATAAAAAGCTTTCTTTTTGGGTTTCTCGGCGCTCGCGCCTGGCACCGCGCCCTCCCTGCAGCGCGGCGAGCGGAGCGCAAACCTCCCCGGTTTCGCGGCGCGCGTGGGCTCCGCCATCCGGCCCCCAGGCGCCCGGGGTCGGGCGCTGCTCCGACCCCAGCGCGCTGCCACTCGCGCCCCTCGGCCTCGCCAGCATGCCCCCGCCCCGCCTGCGCCAGCTGCTCTACATTTACGCCGCCGCGGCGAGGCGGGTAGGGGAGGGCGCCGAAAGGGTCTTGACCTCGCCGACCTCGCTGCCCAAGCCAATCCGAATCCCGAGGCCGGAGGAGCTGGTGCGCAGGAGCTCCTCGGTCCCACCTGAGACGCTCCACTTCCACCTCTCCCCGGGCCTCACGTGCACATCCTCCTCTGGCCGCCCCACCCCTCCGGAAATCTCAGCACCAGCTACTGAGAACCAGCTGGGTTTGCAGCTACCTTCACTCTCAAGAGCTCCAGGGCGGAACGCCAACCCCCTCCCCCTTTTCTTCACGCCTAAAGCTGCCGAATGAAAGCAAAATGTTTCGCAGGGAAAGCGCTGCGCTGGGAGCCCTCGGGTTCAAGCGCCCCTCCAGGGCCACAGGAAATTACCCTTCTCCGGCGGGTCCAACCCGTAGCCCTTGACTTTCACTGGAGCAGACAACCTGTTACAATATAATTGATGTTTCACCTCCCATAGAAATGCTCCGACCCGAAAGGAGATTTAACGCCAGGGTCATTAAGAAAAAGAAATGCTGATTTTTATCAAGACTCAGAAAAAACAATTTGCGAGTTTGGGATTCTCAGCTAATTTGGCCAAATACTCTCCAGCTGTTTTAGCACAGTGATTAAGGCTTAACAAAGCAGGTGTCACCCACCAGCATTTCCAAAGGCAGAACAGTATTTTTTCTTTTTCTTTTTCTTTTAAATTGCTTTTAGAGATGGGCTCTCACTCTGTCGCCCAGGCTAGAGTGCTGTGGCACAATCACAATTCAATGCAGCCTTGAACTCTTGGGCTCAAGCGATGCTCCTGCCACAGTTTGCTGAGTAGCTGGGATTGCAGGGAGAATACTGTCTTTAACAAATCATGCAGAACAAATCAAGGCTCAATAACTTGTAATTATTATTCTTCAGCCATGGATTTACCTTACTAAAATCACGCTATTTCCAATAAATCACCACTCACACAACAATCCTAAGACTCAGATATTGCCAATCCTCTATCACCTTTTAGAGAATTAAGGCTTAGAGAAGCCCCACATCACAATCACCTTCTGTGCTTATTTTAAAAATAGAGATTACAGAGCCCCGAATCCTGATATTCTTAGTAGGTCAGTGCAGGGTCCAGGAATCTGTACCTTTAATGGAATCTGTACCTTCAACAAGCTCCCTAGGTGACTTTGATGCAAAACATACATGGAGATACAGGTATTTACAGCCAGGTGTGTCTGCCCCCAAGCCTGTATTCTTTCCACCCTACTCTGAGTCACACCCTCGTCCTCTTTTCCAGCCTACCAGAATAGTGTCAGTTAAAGAATGCACTGTCATTATCGTTGTTTCTAGGAACTTCCTCAAAGCTAATTTCACAATTTCCTGTGTCTCCCTCTCCCATAAAAGGCAGGTCTTTGCTAGTCTCTCCTCCAACTGGCAAATTCTACACGTACAGTTCCCTCACAGGTAACAGGGTCAATGATCAGCTGAGGATATTAGATTACTGTATTACAATAGGCTTCTGATCACTCCAATTCTACCCCTGTATCATCTTTGCTACTTCTCATCTGTAAAACGTTCTGCCCATATCAGCATGATAAGAGAGAGCTTCATCTTCATTCTGTAGTTAGGAAAGTCAGGTGTCCAGCGGCCATCGCCTCCCCTAGAGGGGGGATATAGAAGGCAGGTCTCTGTAATTAGATCTCGATCCCTCTTGGTGCCCATTGAGGGCCTCGGCGACTGCCCCCCTTTCGCTGGATTATCAGTCAGGCCAAGCACAGGTGAATCCACTATGTTTGCTCATGTCAGATTCACATCACTCGCTCCCTGGCTAATTATAAGCCTTATCTTAGAGATGACAAAGAATCTGTTTGTTATACTGGCTGAGTGCACCAGGGAATTTAGTGCATTGTGCTTTTGAGCAAACATTTGTTATTTTCTTTTTCTAATCCTTGGGCCCCTCCCCCAAACTATCACCCCTTAACTCCCTTCTAAAAAGAGGAGGTTGTGTATTTACTGGCAAATTACATCTTTCCTTAAATGTGTATTTTAAATTGCATGACTTTTCTGCCTTACTCTCTGCCCCGCAGGTTAGAACCGTGGACCTGCAGAAACCCCATCTGACCTTATTAAAGCAACTAAGACTGAAGCAATCTTTTATTCCCTTGCAGAATACTAAGGGGCTCTGTGTTTCTATCTTAATTGGCCAACTGGCATTGTGATTATATCATAGAAAACACTGACACAGCTGCCAGCTTAGCTTCAAATATTAAAGGATGTGCCCTGGGCTGTAGGGGCCTTTTGTTCAAGTTAAGAGTATAAAAGGCATAAAATTTACCTGGGAGAGCCATTTCCCTTGTTTGAGGATCCATCTTTCTTTCTTTCTTTTTTTTTTTTTTTTTGAGATGGACTCTTGCTCTGTCGCCCAGGCTGGAGTGCAGTGGCGCAATCTCGGCTCACTGCAACCTCTGCCTCCCAGATTCAAGCAATTCTCTGCCTCAGCCTCCTGAGTAGCTGGGACTACAGACACCTGCTACCATGCCCGGCTAATTTTTTTGTATTTTTAGTAGAGACAGAATTTTAACATATTGGCCAGGCTGGTCTTGAACTCTTGACCTCATGATCCACCTGCCTTGGGCTCGCAAGTGCTGGGATTATAGGCGTGAGTCACTGTGCTCAGCCAAGGATCCATCTTTCTAAACTGTCCTCCCTGAGTTTGCAACCTCTAAAGGTGCTATCCAATATAGTATCCACTAGCAACATGTGGCTGTTTACATTTAAATTAATTAAAATTCAATCAAATTCAAATTCATTTCCTCAGTTGTACTACCCACAATTCACATGCTCAATGACCGCATGTGGCTAGTGGCTACCGCGTTGGGTAGGGCCGATTAAAGAACATTTCCGTCATCATTGAAAGTTGTATGAGACCATGCTGTTCTTAGCAGATGTGTGCATTTTAGTGTCTCAGGCTGAATTCAGTAATGATTAGTTGAAGTTTCAGAAGCTAGGAAGTCCCATCTCCTATTGTTACAACTGAAGGTGTGTGAAGAAGGGCCTAGGATGGATTATAGCTTAGTGCATGCAGCAGTTTGGAAGGTGGTGGCTGAATCTGGCAGCTTCTAGCACCACCTCCTTGCCTCAGCAGGCAACAGGGCTGATGTGCACACTGTCCCGCATTTCCTCTTGACCCTGCTCTGTACCCTGAATGCTGCCTCAATGAAGACTTCTGCTGGTGTCCATTATTATTATGTCCTTTTAGCGTTCCATGACAAGCCACGTCCTTTACAGAGAATGTATTTGTCTCAGCCCATAAAATTATGATTTTTTTGTGTGTGTGTGATGGAGTCTTGCTCTGTCACCCAGACTGGAGTGCAGTGGTGTGATCTTGGCTCACCACAACCTCTGCCTCCTGAGTTAAAGCAATTCTCCTGCCTCAGCCTCCCGAGTAGCTGAGATTACAGGCATGCCCCACCACTCCCAGCTAATTTTTGTATTTTTAGTAGAGACGGGGTTTCACCACGTTGGCCAGGCAGGTCTTGAACTCCTGACCTTATGATCCACCTGCCTTGGCCTCCCAAAGTGTTGGGATTACAGGCGTGAGCCACTGCACCTGGCCAATTACGATCCTTATAAGTATGGGTCAGTTCGATTGCTGCTGTTGGTAATCATCTCCCTGCATTGATAATGTAAGAAAATGGTCATCCTACAGCATTCTGGAAAAAAAAATATGTGGGATTTTTTTTTCACTCTTAAAAGGAGAGAAAATATTGAAGAGAAGGACAATCCTGAGCAATTACTTATAGCACGAGTTTCCAACACTAGGCCTGTGTAGCTTGCGCGGACTTTTTACCTAGATGATCTAAATGAGGCTAAGACATTCCAAAGTGTTCAAATTGATTACAATGAAATGACTCCAAAAATTGCCTGAAGTATTTGCTAGCAATAGGAAATCATTTTACTCACTGGGTAGAGGCTATCCCCTTCTCAAGTGCAACCACTAGTAATGTAATTAAAGCATTAATTAAAAACAACGTACCGAAGTTTAGGCTAGTAGAAAACATTAATTCAGACAATAGAACCCATTTCACAGCAAATGTTATTAGAAAATTAGCCCGAGTCCTAGACAGAAAATAAGAATACCATATCCCTTAGCATCCATCCTCTTCAAGAAAAGTAAAAAGAATAAATCAAACTCTAAAGAGTCACCTAACCAAATTAGTCCCAGAAACCCTAGACTAAATGTCTCCTTATTGCCTTGTTAAGAATTAAAACCGCCCCTCAAAAAGATGTTAGTGTATCCCCTTATGAGATGCTATATAAGTTGCCTTATTTACATTCTGCTACTGATGTCCCTACATTTGAAACCAAAGATCAATTACTCAAAAACTATATGCTTAGTCTACCTTCTACTTTCTCTTCTCTCAAAACCAAGTCTCCTAGCACAAGCGCTGCCCCTAGAGTTCCCAGAACGTCAACATCAACCTAAAGATCAAAAAGTATAAAGCAAGTTCAAACCAGCTCAAGAAAAACCTGATCTGTGCTCCTAATTACTGAGACTTCAGTCTGAAGAGCAGAAAGAGACTCGCCACATCTGTGTCAAAAGAGCACCATCACTACCTTCGGAATCATAAGCCATTGTTCCAAAGTCAAGCTGTACCAAATTAAAGCTAAAAAAAAAAGCTTAATTCTTCTATATCTTTTATGTTGTTTATCCCTCTTTCCTCACTCTGTTGCTAGCTACTTTGTTATTAGCATAACTAGGTCTGACTCACCCCAAATCATTGTTTTTGATGCCTGTCTTGTTATACCTTGTAAAAATTTAAAAGACCAAAGACAACTAGCTTCTTCAGATAAGTGTCTCCACCCTAGCCCTCTAATCTCCACAGGTAACCCTAGTTCTCGCCATTGTAATCATCGACAACCAAGACACTGTTCATTTACTCCCACAGCTTAGCAACCTTGTAGTAATTCGGACTATGTCCTTTAGACCACCTAATACCAAAGTTAAACCTCTGCAAGAAAAGTTTGCATCAATCGAAAGTCCCTCCTCCATTTTACCAAAAGAACTACTCCTCCTGATTGCCAATCTCACCAATGCAACCCTATCCTGATTTCTATTACTACCTCTACCTCCACTGACCCTAGGCCGGCCCTCAGTGGCTTCTATAGTATAAAGGCCACTGTCAATACGAAAGATCCTATAAGTATTTTTAAAATACACGTTATTCCTCCTCCTCCTCCTCCTTTCCGACCCCCAATAGTTTCAGCTTTAAACCAGATACCTATTATTCCTGTACCTAATGATAAGACTAAAATGTCTGTTGCAAAAGTAAATGATCTAAAACAAATCTTTGCAATTAAGACAAGATACCAAAATACAAATGCCTAGCTAAAGTAGATTTACTATTCCGTCCGCACCCTGAACAAAAGCGACTGTTACCCTTGTGAGCCCAGTAGGCCAGAAGCCCAAATTGCCCCCTTTCCAATTAAACAGTCTCTCGGTCAACCAGGCATAAGCTGTATAATAGCACTTTTTCAAAATCCCACAGCCTAAGGTAATAAATCATGCCAATGTCTCTCTCTGCTGTTCCCAGAGGTTGAACACCCTGCAAGTCAGCCCCCAGAAGCCATTCAGTCTCTGCCTCCCAATGTCAAGTTTACCTCATGTCTCTCACGACAAGAAAACTTAGCATTCCTCAAAGACATAAAAAGATGCAAAGAGCTTAAGTCCTTCCAAAAGCTTACTCATCAGTCTCCCCTTAGCCATCCCCAAGCAGGTGTATGGTAGTATTGTGGCGGGCTTTTACTAGACACTCTGCCAAGTAACTAGAGCAGAACTTGGGTATGTAGTAAAGTCAGAAAGAGAAAAGGAGAAGAAAGGGGGGTCAGTACTGGGAATTAAAGGATAAAAGGTTGAGCAGACTGTTAGAAGAGAAATCTTGCCATATCTCAAATCCTGTGATTATGCTCAGTGTCACTTAACTGTGTGACGGTCTCCTTCCCATCCCTTATTTGAGATACACTTAACTTGCAGATCCCCTCCTTGAAACTTGTTTGGTGCCCTAAGACCTCACCACCCGAAGTATGACCCCAAGGATCAGCAGATCCCAGGTAACTGAGAGCTTGTTAGAATCACAGCGCTTCAAGCTCTAGCCTAGAATCTGCATTTTAACAAGAACTCCAGGTGATCTGGATGCACAATGAGGTTTCAGATGCATCCTCTAGAAATCAGCCTGCCAGAGGAACATGTATTTTCATTCCAAAGTAAGTCATGGATAGGACTCTTGATATCATGGAGCTTGAAACTTAATGAGAAGGACCGGGTACAGTGATGGAGATTTACACCTGTAATCCCAGCACTTTGGGAAGCTGAGGCAGGTGGATCACCTGAGGTCAGGAGTTTGAGACCAGCCCGGCCAACATGGTGAAACCCCGTCTCTACTAAAAATACAAAAAATTAGCCAGGTGTGGTGATGCGCACCTGTAATCCTAGCTACTCAGGAGGCTGAGGCAGGATAATTGCTTGAACCTCAGAGGCAGATGTTGCAGTGAGCCAAGATCATGACATTGCACTCCAGCCTGGGCAACAAGAGTAAAACTCCATCTCAAGTAAAAAAAAAATAAATAAATAAAGGGAAAGAGAGTGCACTCAATACAAGGACATATAAGAATAACAGAAGACACCCAGCTGAAAAGGTGTGTAAATTTGTAACCAGGAGTTGCCACAGAGATCTATGCATTTATCATTGGGGGTGTGGGGTCGGCCATTTGTAAAGGGAGTTCTGCAGTGATTATTGCGGAAGAGATGGCGTGTATGCAGGAGGCATCCCCTGGGAAAGTTGATCTGAAGCAGTGGGGGGCAGAGGGTGGTGGTGGCAGTGTAGGGAGAATGCAAGCTCACAGACTAGGAGTTCATGGAGTAGGGAGGTCAAAGATGGGCAGCCACTGTCCTGGCAGGACCTGTTACATCCAGCAAATTGAGTTTCCCAGAAGACCCCCACCATGAGGGTGATGTGAGGGCAACTGCAGACCTTGAAATTTCCCAAGCGTGAAGGTGAGAAGCCGTGTGTGATCTACTGTGAACCGAGACTTTGTTCTGATTTCGGCTTGCCTATGCTCCTCCCTGTTTTTAATGCCCAGCTGTCATGATGCTTTAAAGAAACAATCAAAATTAAGGATAGAAATTTAGAAATGCTCACAAAAGTGCTTTAACTCTTATGGAAAAAGACAGTAGAAATAGAACATATTAAGGTCAACACAGGGCAAAGCAATGGAAGAATACTCAGATAGAAATTACTACACGTATTTAATGTAAGAAAATATTTTTATAAAAATCTTATTTTCCTTCCTCAGTATTTTTTCTTTGATTTGAAGTCAAGCTATTCATTCCACTTCTGCCCTGCTTCTGTGTCTCCTTTCTTGTTCCTATCCGCCCTGCAGTGGGTTGAATGGTGTCCTCCTCTACCAGAGATATGTCCCTGTCAAATCCCTGGGACATGTGAGTGTGACCTTATTTGGAAAAAGTGTCTTTGCAAGTATAATTAAGTTAAAGATCTTGAGATGAGTAGATCATCCTAGATTATCTACATGGGTCCTAAATCCAATGGCAAGTGCTTTTTATAAAAGGTACACAGAGGAGAGACAGACAGAGGAGGAGAAGACAGTGTGAAGATGGCCTTGGAGATAGGAGTGACACTGCTGCCACAGGAATGCCAACAGTCACCAGAAGCTAGAGGAAGGTGAGGAGGGATCTTGGCCCACCTTCTGAATTTCTGGTCTCCAGAGAGAATAAATATCCGTTGTTTTAAGCCACTAACTTTGTGATAATTTGTTACACCATCCCTAAGAAACAATACACTCCCTAAACATTATGCGATATTCTTATTACAAGAATAGCATTTCGTTTTTCCAGGTTTGCTCTAAATGTTTAGTATGTTAAAACCAGAACTGCAAGCTCATCTACAAAGTGCGGATTAAGAACAATGTTAAAAATTACTTCCACACGATTCATAAACACAGAATGGTGCACCACTGCTGCTACGTGTGTGTGTGTGCGTGCGTGTGTGCGTATGTATGAGTTGTTGTTGTTTTTGGATTTTTGGTTTGAGTTTGTTTTTTGCAGATGCTAGACTGGAAGTATGGAATGGAATGGAAGAGGAGACCGTGATTAAGAGGAGATATAGCTTCCAGACTGTCTCATATTTGATATAATACATTTATATTCCGGGCAAGGAGATGTGATCAGAGCTTGCTGGGAAAGGCTAGTGAAAATTCTTTAGGAAGTTTAGGGGTATGTAAGTGGAGGTCATATTCGGGGCCTGAGCACTGGTCCAGCCGCATGAATTGTTTATGGCTGGCATCTGTTCTAATAGATTGAATATTCTTTCTGACTCTTGCATATCTAGTTATTAAATATTTTGAATGTCAGCCCTGATTGACAAACTTTGATTGCCCTGCAAGTGAGGCTTTTCCACCACAGTGCTTTTCTGCTAACTGTGTTTTGAAGCTGAAAGCGAAAGTTCCTTTGGCTTTAGCTTTTCCTTTATTGTATCTGGATCCAATCTGGCAGACTTTTGGTATAAGATCCAGGGAGAAGTTAGTGGACAGGGGGTTTAGAGAAACAATTTCATCTCTTTGCTTTTAGAACATGAATTCTTAACAATCTAGTTGAAACATCTAAATGTGTGAGCAGTTTTTTGTGTTTTTTTGTGGGGTTTTGTTTTTTATTTTTTATTTGTTTATTTTAGCTGGGGATTGTTTCCCTAAAACTTTGAATAGAAAGCAATTTTACTTCTGGGCTTGTGATAATTATGCTTACTAAGAGGATTGCTCTGTGGAAATTATTCTGTGAACACTTAGCAGACAGCAACACGATGAGAAGGGAGATTTGAATCATTTTAGATAAAACAGGTGGAGAAAGAGGTGATTGAGGGAGAACTATCCAAAGTATGATTCCTGTAGTTTTTTGATTGCAGCATTATGTTGGAAGACTGCTTTCTCTTCTGCATTACCATTGATGAGAAGAGGACTGGGGTAGTCTAGCTCTTAAGTTCAAAAAATAAAAATAAAAAAGGGATCTGAAAACAGGCCATGTTTTCAGAGAGAATATCACTGTTGTGGCCATTACAGAAAGAACAGCCAGTCTGGTGGAGATTTTTCTGCAAGGTCTTGTAACCTGGAGCATCTTTAAAGCCTGTATTGCTAATATCCAAGGAAGACTCTCATTCTAAGTTAAAAAATTTAGGATCAGGTATTGCTGCTCATGTCTGGGGAAAAAATAGGGGATAGATTATGTAGAGGATGAAAATTATCAGAGACTAGTGAGACTTCTAGTTGTTCCAAAGTATTCAGTTTCTTTACATTTTGCTCCAAACTATAAATCCCATTCTAAATGAGATCTATAGACTGATAAACATAGCCTTATGTTTTCTTTTAAAAATCATTCTTTTTTTTTTTTGGCAGAATTTAGACACTTCTAGATATTTGTCTTATAGAAATAAAAGTTCCAGAACATAAAGGTGTTAGTGTGATTATAAAATAAAGCAGCTGGAAGTTTAGCAATAAAGGAATGACTGCATAAATTGTGGTATATTTATAGCATGATCACTAAAAAGAATGAGTTAGACCTAAACAAGTTGACCTAGAAGGATTTCCACCATATACTGTTAAACGAGAAAACTCAAGTTCACAGAACTCACTATAATATGATCTCATTTTTGTGAAACAAATATTCTAGACATTACAAGTGCCCTCCAGATGTTTCTGCCCTGCTGTCTTCAGGTACATGGTAGGATTGCAGTTGGCACAGACAGAACCCTTTGTGAGTGGGGCCATTCCAACCTATTAATGATGGCTGAAGTTCAAGACAGCAGCTACCGATTTCCTTTGGGTCCTGAAGTGAGGCAGTGATGAGTCCAGACTACCTAATGACCCACAACTGTCCTGTAGTGTGAGACACACACTTGTGTTGTGTCACACTGCTGAAATTTGGAAGTTTCTTTTTATGCAACACAATCTAGCCTATCAAGACTAATAAAACAATGAGAAGTTGTGTGTGTATCATATATCACCTTATTTAATTTGTGTATATATCACCTTATTTAATATAAGGTGCATATGTATCACTTTATTTAACCATCAAACCAATATCAAAAGATGGAAGTAGTATTTTCATTTTACACTTTACAAAACAGAAGTTCAGTGAGATTAAATGAATTTCCCAGGTCACATAATCAGCATTTGGCCAAGTAGAACTCTGAGCCAAAATGGGTTTTACAGCAAAGCGTACCTTTCTGTCTCCAAACATTCCACTGACATTCAGAAAGCGGATAGGTAGTTTTTCTTCAGAGGACCCTCAGCACTATTTTAAGACAGAGCATATGGCATCATAAAACACAACCAAGAAAGGTTATCAGACTACAGACACAGGACACAGAAACCTTTGCTGCCATGCAGAGCATCACTGCTGGTGGTAAAGAGAACAGGGATAAAAATAGGATGCATAGGTTCTTATCTATCATCTGTATTGGCAGATCCCTGCTCTTTTAATCTTTAAAACAGACTGCAGTTGTATACTGGCTGATGTGACCCTTTTAGGGCTGGGATTTGTATATACGCTGTGTTGAGCCCCTCAGGGCTGTTTAATAAAAGCTCACCATCAGCTAATGATAATTGGCCTTTAGGACAGAATCCCAATTGTCTGTACTGAGCAGGTGCAAGAACAAGGTAATAGGATAACGTAACATTGACAAGAAATGGAGAGTGGAGTGGCCCTTTTGCCAAGTGTGAGAACTTTAGTTACACATGCAACATCATTATGGGGGGGTGGGGTGGGGCAGGGAGTTGTGGGTAGCCAGCTCTGGGAAGATTTTAAGTGGATGTCACTGGTGTACTAAAGTATGACACGCAGTTGATTTCTTCCATGGAAAATATGATGTCTAATTCACTGAGGAAAACAATGGGTTATGCTTTAAGACTTGTGAAGTGAATGATCAAAGGAACATCTCTGCTTTAACAAGCCAGGTTGTATCTTGATCCCAGCACTCCAGGATCCTGTGATCCCTGAGTTTCCAAAACAATTTTTTACAGTACAGAAGCCATGCTGAAGAGAAAGGATATTTATATTTATACATTATATTTCAATAGACCTTTTCCTCTGTGATACATATCTACGCAAATTAATATAACAGCTTGCAGCCATTTTACATGTAAAAGCATTGTCGTCTGCAAGAATCAAAGGGTAAATCAAAAAGCTAAGAGGAGTCTAAAGAGAGCTCATATTAGATTGTGTTGTTGGAACTTAAGGGTAGGAGAGCAATATATTGCATGTATGTTGTACAGATGCACATGGATATATAGAGATATATACTCTATGTATAGAAAGAATATATGTATATACTCTATATACTTCATACTCCATAGAGATATATTCTAAGTTCAAGATCAGCCTAGGCAACAATGAGACCCTGTCTAAAAAAAAAAAAAATGGAGAGAGAGATTTTAAAAACCCATTCAGGTTCACAGCAATGAGTTTGCAGGGAAAGACCACCACTACGGGAGAAGAAGGAAAAGGATGTATCATTTAGTGAGCATCTGGTGTATCTGAGAAACTGCTGGGCTTTTTATTAATAAAAAAATTTAAAGATATTCATTTGTAAAATATGTTTAATAAAAAATATATTAATATATATTACAAAGAAATGTTCCATAGTATTATATATTTTATATAGATTTTATATTTTTAACTGTGAATTCTATCACTTAATGCTTACAATGGTTACAAGATTTGAGGTGTTTCCCTCATATGGAAAAATCTGGAGAGAGGAAGTTGCACAAAGCTATATTGCACAGATGTGGCAAAACCCAGATCTGAAATGAATGCAGGTCAGACATAGCCACTCTCCACCATATCATGCTACTGTCCAGAACTTTGCACATAAGGGAGAGGCAAGAGGAGGGAGAGTATTAGGACAAATAGCTAATGCATGTGGGGCTTAAAACCTAGATAAGGGGTTGATAGGTGCAGCAAACCACCGTGGCACATGTATACCTTTGTAAAAAACCTGCATATTCTGCACATGTATCTCAGAACTTAAGGTAAAATTTTAAAAAGCTATATAAAAAAAGAGGCTATATCGACAAATAACTAATATTCAAAATCTACAAAGAACTCACATAACTCAACAGTAACAACAACAACAAACACATAACCCCATTAAAAATTGGGCAAAAAACACAAACAGATATTTTGCAAAATAAAACATACAAAGGGCCAAAAAACATATGAAAAATGCTCAACATCACTAATCAGAGTAATGCTAACTAAAATCACAATGAGATACCATCTCACATCAGTCTGAATGGCTACTATTAATATTAAAAAGTCAAAAAATTAACAGATGTTGGTGATGATGCAGAGAAAAGGGAGTACTTATACACTGTTGGTGGGAATGTAAATTAATACAACCTCCATAGAAAACAGATGGCAATGTCTTAAATAACTAAAAATAGATCTACCATTGAATCCAGCAATCCTACTACTGGGTATATACACAAACGAAAATAAATCATTATATTTAAAAGATACCTGCATCCTTATGTTTATCACAGCATTATTCACAATAGCAAAGCTATGGAATCAACCTAAATGTTCATCAATAGACAACTAGATAAAGAAAATGTGGTATATGTATATACACAAAGGAATACTACTGAGTCATAAAAAAGAATGAAATCATGTCTTTTGCAGCAACCTGGTTGGAATTGCAGGACACTATCTTAAATGAAATAACTCAGAGACAGAAAGTCAAATACCACGTGTTCTCACTTCTAAGTAGGAGCTCAACAGTGGTATGCAGGGACACAGAAAGTGGAAAAATAGACACTGTAGACTCAGAAGGGTGGGAGGATGTGGGAATGAGAAATGAGAAGTTATTTAATGGGTACAGTTACTGTTAGGGTGATGGCTACATTCAAAGTCCAGGCTTCACATCTCCATAATATATCCATGTGATAAAAAATGACACTTGTAATTCCTAAATTTGTTTAAATTTTTTTTTCAAAGAAGCTACAATGAAGGCAAAAATATCTTTTTAAGGCAATCTAAAAAAAAATTCCTGGAAGACTTCCAAAAGATGAAGGATCTGTCTATCTATTTATCTATTTATACTGAAAGTAAATCTATCTTTACAGTTTATAGATTATTTTTAAAGTACTGAAACAAATACTCTTTCTATCATGAATCTTGTAATTTATTTTTAAAAACATGCTATTTTTCTTGGCGCTCAGCAGGTGATGAAAACAGAATTATTAAACTTTGACAAAAAGGATCAATCCTTAGACAAAGCCTGAGTTATGATTAAAAAAAAATGAAACATTCTGAATCCATGGACAACAAATCAATATATATTTTACCAAATCTAATGCATAGAAATAGTTTGAAGGAATCTTGCAAACATTTTAACTATGGGAAGTCCTTCTTCCAGTTTCTCTTTTATCAGTTCCCTTTCTCTTTCTTTTCCCAAACTGGCAATATGTCAGGGAGACCTGGAGCTCTCAGGTTAAAATCCTTTGATTTCATGAAGACAAACCTTCAAATCTGTCCATTTCTTAAAGGCAAAGAAGCTCTACCATTTCTACTTAACTAAATCCTAATCTCAACTTTACCTTAAAAATGAAACACACTGGTTTTGCATGCAAGGTAAATGTATAGGCACTGATCCATTACTGAAACCTGATGTTCAAAAGTTTTAGTTCTCGGATATACTTCAGGGTGTTAATGCATATGATTTACAAGCATAACTCCTCAGGCTTCTCTGCTAATACATTCATGAGTCTATAGAGGGCATATTATCGTGTTTGCATATTGGATCAGCTAGTTTTACTTAAATGGTGCATATTAAGACAACTGGGAACTGTTTACAACATTTTATACACAATTTGTGAACCATTACCCATCATTACATTCATTTAGAGTTGACTCTCCAGGCAGGCATCGGCACAACGAAGTTTGGTTTTTGACAGTTGCACATGATCAACCAATAGATCACACTGCTTTCATCTTATGTATATATATATATATATTTTAATTTTTTGAAAGAAAGAAAGAGAGAGAAAAGAAGAAAGAAAGAGTGAAAGAAAGAAAAAAAAAGAATGTAAGAGAGAAAGAAAGAGGAAGAGAAAGAGGGAGAGAGAATGGGATTCTTGTTCTATTGCCCAGGCTAGAATGCAGTCTAAAAATGGGTATTAAAAACC
>CAUYLG010032088.1:0-17153 GCA_963573385.1 Cacajao melanocephalus
TTTTTTTTTTTTTTTTTTTTTTGAGAGAAGGTCTCACTCTGTCGCCTAGGCTGTAGTGCAGTGGCTATTTACAGATACAATCAGAGCATACCGCAGCGTCGGGCTCCTGGGCTCAAGCATTCCTCCCACCTCCAGCTCCCGAGTAGCTGGGACTATAGGTACATGCACCATGCCTGGCTAAGGGTTTTGTATCTGTAGGGATGGGGTTTCCCCATGTTGCCCAGACTGTCTGAATATTCATAGGGAAAAAGTTAATGTTGGCCTCTAGATTACAAAACATGCAAAAAATATAACTATTCCTTCATACCATATACAAAAGTTAAAATGTGAAAAGTTAAAACAATAAAGCTTCTTAAAAAAAAAAAAAAACAAAACCGGGCCGGGGGGGGGTGGCTCACGCCTGTAATCCTAGCACTTTGGGAGGCCGAGCTGGGTGGATCACCTGAGGTCAGGAGTTCAAGACCAGCCTGGCCATCAGGGTGAAACCCCATCTTTAAAAAAAAAAGAAAGAAAAAAAAATACCGAAAACAAACTCAAAATTTCATGGCCTTGGGTAGGTAAAAATTTATTAAACAAGATACTAAAAGAGCCATAAAGGAAAACAATTGGTAAATTAGATTGTAATTATGAATTTCTGTTCAGCAAAAATCATCTTTGAGAGTAAAATGGCTTGGTGAGGTGGCTCACACATGTAATTTCAACACTTCAGGAGGTCGAGGTAGAAGGATTGCTTGAGTCCGGGAGTCCGAGACCAATGGCATAACCTTGCCTCTACTGAAAAAAAAAAAAAAATTAGCTGGGAGTGGTGATGTGTGCCTGCAGTCCTAGCTGCGTGAGAGAATCACTTGAGCCTGGGAGGTGGAGACTGCAGTAAGCTATGATTGTGCCACTCCACGCTAGCCTGGGTGACAGAGGAAGACCCTCTGTTCTCTCCACCCCCAAAAAAGAGTAAAAAGACAAGCTATTAAATGGGAGAAAGAAGATAGTTGGTATATATGTATGTGTATATATATGTATATACATGCACACACACACACGCACACACATATATACATTGACATGCATGTATATTTTAAAACTCATATCTGGAATATCTATAAAGTCTGCAAACCAATAAGAAAAAGGCAGACAATCAGAAAAACAGGTGCAGGACCAAACAGGCTCATCAGCTTCTGGGGCAATGCAACCGCAAATCAGTGTCTACATGCTAAGCAGAATGGCTTAAACGTTTCAAATTGACAATACCGAATGTGATTGAAGATGGAGTTTCTGGAATGCCCATTCTTTGCTGTGGGAGTGTGAATTCGTGGGACAACTTTGGGAAACTGTCGACTGTATCTACTAACGCTGAACATTTGCAACCTTTCTGACCAGCAGTTCACTCTTCGCTATCTATATACCCCAAATGAATGCAGACAGCTGACATCCATTTCCCAAAACACACAACGAGAATGTTCACACCGGCAGCATTTGCACCCTCCTTTCAAAAGTCTCAAATGTCCATCAACAGTTGGCCATTTGGTACTCAATAACCTGAATGAATCATACAAGCATCATGCCAGGTGAAAGAAGCAGGAATGTCTATAACCAGACAAAATCAATTTATGGTGAGAGAGGATCACAGAGTGAGGGGTAACGACCAAGGGGGACATGCAGGGGCATGGTAAGGCATGGGCATGTTCTGGTTTTTGTTAGTTTTTCATTTTTTGTTTTTTGAGAGAGTCTCATTCTGTCGCCCAGGCTGGAGTGCAGTGGTGCCATCTCAGCTCACTGCAACCTCTGCCTCCCAGGTTCAAGTGATTCTTCTGTCTCAACCTCCCAAGTAGCCACCCACCACCATGCCTGGCTAATTTTTCTTTTTTTTTTTTTTTGAGATGGAGTCACTCTCTGTCTCCCAGGCTGGAGTACAGGGGCGAGATCTTGACTCACTGCAACCTCTGCCTCCCAGGTTCAAGTGATTCTCATGCCTCAGCCTCCCAAGTCGCTGAGATTACAGGTATGCACCACCACGCCCAGCTAATTTTTGTATTTTTAGTGGAGACGGGGTTTTGCCATTTTGGTCAGGCTGGTCTTGAACTCCTGACCTCAGGTGACCCACCCGCCTCAAACTCCCAAAGCGTTGGGCTTACAGACGTGAGCCACTGTGCCTGGCCAATGTTCTGTTTCTTAATATTTGTGCCAGTTACATAGGTATGTTCACTTTGTGAAAATTTGACAAGTGATACATTTATAGTTTGTGTCCTTTTTTGTATATATGTTACACCTTGATAAAAACCTACTCTAACAAAAGAGAAGGGAAGGGAAGGGGTAGTGAGAGAGGGAGGGATGGAGAACAGAAAAATAGAAAGAGTGAGGAGGGAGAGAAGATGCTAAGAAAATGGGGCTGCAATGGGTCCCACCTGGTCTCCCGGTGCCTGGAGCACCGTCTCCCAGCGTCTGCTCAGTCACAGCGCACTCAGGCTGGGTCGGGAGCAGATGGCTAGAGCAAGGTGCCAGGGCTCTCTCTTGCCACCCCCCCTTCTCCTGAGGGCTCGGATGTCACTGAGCCTCGCCTGTAACTCTGTGCCCACTCTCCCTGGGTGGGTGGAGATTTGAATGCCAGCCTCCGGATGAAGAAGGGGATTAATTTGATCCTCCACCTGGGTACCCCTGAGCAGGCAGGCCAAGGACTGAGCAGGTGGAAGGTGTGGTTGAGCTGCAGAAATGAGGTTGACTTCTGCTAGATGCAGCCTTCCCTTCACAGCCTGAGCAGGGGGAGGAGTGTGCTTGCCGGGACAAGGGCCACCGAGATTACAGTTGCCCCAGGCAAATCCCCTTACCCTTCCTGTTCTGGCCAGCCTGCATCCAAGGTGCCAGGACACTGTGAAGAATGTCCTGGGCTGGGCTCAGGACAGCCATGCTTCCTGAGCAGGATGCCAAGCCCCGTGGGGGCTCAGAGCAAATGCTCCAGCCTGTTCTTTGTTTATTTCAATCTGGGACGAATGTTGCCGGAGAGGATCTCTGCTGTCCTTCCTGAGCTGACATTCTCCAAGCCCGTCATGGTCTGGAGCAGACACAGCTGTAAGAGGAGGCAGGAGGCCTGGGCTCTGGGTCTTTCAGTAGCTCTGTGACCTTGGGCCCATCACCATGCTACTCTTGCCTCAGTTGTTCCCTCTTTGTGAAATGAGAGGTCAGCATTCTATGTCGTCCAATATGGTAACTACTAGCCACATGATATGCAGCTTCTTAAATCTAGATTTGAATGAATTAAAATTGAATGAAATTTAAAATGCAGGCCGGGTGCAGTGGCTCACACCTGTAACACCAGAACTTCGCTTGAGGCCAGGAGTTCGAGGGCAGCCTGGGCAACAAAGTGAGACCCTGTTTTTACAGTTTTTTTTTTTTTTGAGATGGAGTCTTGCTCTGTCACCAGGCTGGAGTGTAGTGATGCGATCTTACCTCATTCCGTCTCAAAAACAAAAACAAACAAACAAAAAAAGACTTTGTCCATAGTTTCAGGGTATGCCTGTGTGAGTGGAACTGGGGAACAGTAAGTAACTGCTCTCTGGAAATAATAAGCACAGGGTAGATTCCTGGCACACACGTAAGATGGGAAGTTAGGAGATGCATGTTACACAACTGGACTCCTTAAAGAGTTCATCTCAATCTGTCACAATCCTACCCTTTTTTTTTTTTTTTTTTTTACTCCCAGGCTGGAGTGCAGTGGCGTGATCTCAGCTCACTGAAACCTCCACCTCCTAGACTCAAGCCATTCTCCTGCCCTAGCCTCCTGAATAGCTGGGATTACTGGTGTCTGCCACCATGCCAAGCTAATTTTTTGTAATTTTAGTGGAGACAAGGTTTCACCATGTTGGCCAAGCTGGTCTTGAACTTCTGACCTCAGGTAATCCACCCGCCTCAGCCTCCCAAAGTGCTGGGATTACAGGCGTGAGCCACCTCGTCTGGTTCTGGACAAGATCTTTTGGATGATACACATTCTAGTACAGATAAATCATGCTTCAAATCAGTTGAGACCTAATGGCCCCATCTCTACCAAGCAGAGCCCACAATTGGTTGGCCACAACAAATGTCCCAAATGTGCACAGATTTACTTTGCAATAAAACACCTCCCAGACTTGTTTGTATGTGGACTGGACTAACAAGGGTCTACATCTCCTAATACTTAATACAACCTAAGGGAAAACCTGGCAGGAAAGGCATTGTCCAGCATTACAGCAAGCACGATACAAGAATCTTTCAAACAGGCTGGCTGTGGTGGCTCACGCCTGTAATCCCAGCACTTTGGGAGACCGAGGCAGGCAGATCACCTGAGGTCAGGAGTTCAAGACCAGCCTGACCAACACGGTAAAACATGGTCTCTACTAAAAATACAAAAGTTATCTGGCTGTGATGGCACATGCCTGTAATACCAGCTACTCAAGGGGCTGAGGCAGGAGCATCGCTTGAACCCATGAGGTAGAGGTTGCAGTGAGCCAAGATTGTGGCACTGCACTCCAGCCTAAGCGACAGAGCTGGAGTGCAGTGTCTCAGAAAAAAAAAGAAAAAGAAAGAATCTTGCAAAGAGAGTATCTGCAGAATCAAGGAGATCCGCCTTACATTTTAAGACTCAAAACATCCATGTTGTAGTAGACACATTTGCCTTAATAAAAATATAAAGAATTGCTCCAGTTTTGAATTACTTTCAATCTCTGAAGTTATTTCTTAAGTGCTTCTTGGAAATGGATTCTGAACTAAGTAAAGTTGGACAGGCTCCAGCTTTATTAGGAAAAAAAAGATCAGTGTCAAGGCAAAACAAAATGCGATTTTTATCTGGAAACTGACTGCAGGGAAGAGAGCAGCAGCACCAAGGCTGATCTGATGCTGGCCACAGAGCTGAAAAATTCAAGCATGGTGAAGAAACCCAGAGAATCAAGAATGTTTCCAGCATCCCCTTTAAGGTGTTATGCATGAAATAACTCATGTAATCAGTGACCACCATTTCTGAAGTCTTTCATTATATAAACACTAACTGCAGAAAAATTATAAAATGCAAACAAGTGAAAGAGAAAAAAATCATCCATCTTGCCACATCTTGGGACAACATTGTAAACACTTAGGTGAATATCCTTCCAGATTGTTTTCTGTCAAGAACAATACTAATTTTTCCCCACAAAAATCAGATCAAACATACCGTTTGGAAACCTGGGTTTCTTCATTTGGTGTCTTCCATGTCAAGATTTTTTTTTTTTTTTTTTTTTTTTTGAGACAGAGTCTCACTCTGTCGCCCAGGCTGGAGTGGAGTGGCATGATCTTGGCTCACTGTTAACTTCTGCCTTCCAGGTTCAAGTGATTCTCCTGCCTTAGACTCCCTAGTTGCTGGGACTGTAGGCGTGTGCTATCATGCCGGGTTAACTTTTGTATTTTTTAGTAGAAATAAATTGGACAGGCTAGTCTCGAACTCCTGACTCCCACGTCGACTTCCCAAAGTGTTGGGATTACAAGCGTGAGCCACCACACCTGGCCAAGAAATCTTTTTTTTTTTTTTTTGAGACAGAGTCTCACTCTGTCAACCAGGCTGGAGTGCAGTGTCAAGATCTCAGCTCACTGCAACTACCACCTACGGGGTTCAAGTGATTCTTGTGCCTCAGCCTCCCCAGTAGCTGGGATTATAGGCATGCGACACCACACCGGGCTACTTTTTGTATTTTTAGTAGAAACGGGGTTTCACCATGTTGACCAGGCTGGTCCTCGAACTCCCGACCTCAGGTGATCCACCTACCTCAGCCTCCCAAAGTGCTAGGATTACAGGTGTGTGAGCCACCGTGAGTCGGCTTGCTTTTTTGAATAGAGACAGGGTTCCACCATGTTGCCCAGGCTGGTCTTGAACTCCTGAGCTCAAGGGATCCGCCCACCTCAGCCTCCCAAAGTGCTGGGATTACAGGTCTGAGTCACTGTGCCCACCCATCTTTTTGATTTCTACCTCAGTATTGTTAATGGCTGCAAAGACTATTTCTTCTGGAGTGTATCAAAATTTAACCATTCTCCTACATTAGCATTTATGTCACTTCCAGGTTTTTGCTATTACAAATATGCTGCAATGAGCTTTCTTTTGTTAAGCACTACATTCTGGACCACATGTCACATCTGGCATCCAGAGGGACATTTGCTTGCAGATGTTACAAAGCCTCACTGCTAGAAGAAGGTACTCCTCCCCCCATCTCTAGGGATCAGAACCCCAGAGTAACCCAGTTTGGAGGTACTGTATGTCCTGACTCACCTTATTTAGGACATTACGAAAATCACTGTAAAAAAGAAAAACAGCTAAGCTACATCCCAGATTTTTCCAAAATCTGTGTGTCATAAAGTTGAAAAGTAAACATTTTTCATTATTTATTAGCACCACATTTACAAATCCATTTGCCTTCAGGTTTCCTGCCTGTCTGGCAGAATTCAGGTTTGCTATGGGAAAGGACGAAGCAGATTCTAATGAAAAAAGGAAGATCTTTCAGTAACTGAAATGAAACCTACAACCAAGGTAAGTCAGACCCAGAACACAGTTAATAACCATGAGTTATTTCCACTATATTTTTATTTCACATCATCCCAGATTCTTTTTATCTCCTTAAAATACAGACTTACAAGACAACTTAAATATTTTCATTAAAGCAGTTATGGTTAATGCCCCACTGTGTCTGCAATTAAAAAATACATATCCTGAATATTTGGGGATGAGATTTCTGTTTTGACTCCAGAAAAAGCAACTACAATACGTAATTGGGCATTTCCAGACTTTGAAGTGAAAGAATCCAGTCTCCTTTTCTCCAAATTCTTGGAGGTGTCAAGTAGAATCCTAAAACGCTGCAATTCGCACGTTAAAACCCTGCTGAAAACACTCTCCCCTTGCCTTTCGGAAGAGATACACATCACTCAACCGGAATGGCGCCCTCAGAATCTAGAATACATGTGTTAGCCAGACGACCCTTGTTCTAAAGTGACCCCACAATTCCTAAGACCCTCTTGGGCAACAAGTTCTACAGTATCTCGATTGTTAGGGAATCCAGGCTGAGGAGTCACTTTAAACAAGATCTGTTCTTCTGTGGAAGACGCCTTTTAGGGCCCTTTCCAAGATTCAATTTTATACTCAATTGATACTTAGTCTTGTAGGTAACATGAAATCAACAGAAACATTTTGGAAACTGAAACTTCTGAAAATCACAGAAACATCTGAGCAAGTTGTGTTCCTAGATTTCTCCTGAAACCAGCCTGACAAAAGCTTTGTATGGAGATGAGTTTTGATACCCTTTAAAAAGTCCATTATGAATTGCCAGGATGAGTACACTGAGGCAAGGCCTCATCCGGTGCTGAGACAGACATGAAAACAATGGTACCATGATTAAATAGGTTTTTTATTGTCACATTTAACTGCTTTGTCAGATATACATTGTAGATTTCAGTATGGCATCAAAATAAAAATATTTTCCTGAATGTCAAAATCTGAACAGAGATGGCAGTGGCACTTAAAGAAAATGAATTCACACTGGTGCTGAGGCTGCTTAGCAGGTAGGCAGCTGATAAAATTGGAACACATTTGCAGAGAAAGTGGTCTGCAGCATTTTAAATCAAATGGCAGTGGTGTAAGGCCAACAAAACCAGGAGAGCAGTTAAAATACAGACGCCCATAGAGTGGCTATCCAAAGAATGGCAGTTGTAGCGTTTCACTTTAGTTCTGTATCATATTGTCTAATTTAGTATTGGAACTGGAGCTGAGTAAATGTCTATCCTATAAACCAAAACTACTTTTTCAGAACCCAGATTTTAAGCCTCTCCAACAACTTCCTTATTCCTACCGGTTTTAACTAGTTCAAAGGAAAGGCAGTTAAACTCCAAGGTATTAACCTTGTGGCTGTCCTTGTCATAAATGGTGGGTCTTGCCATTTCCAAACCAGAAGCCGACATGCTCCTGAGTGTCTTAGTGGTTTCATTGTGGGCAAAACTAGAAAACAAGTAGTCATTAAATAAAAATTTAAGTGCATCCCAAGAGGGTCTCTACACATACTGTGATTATTCCCCAAATGGCAACTTAAAATAAGTATGGTTATTCAGCTGGAAAATGAATCTTTATTCACCAAGATTCCCAAACAATTTATTATTAAATGTCTTTCCTCCACAAATAAAACTAACACTAGGATTTGTCAGAAGATCTAAATGAGTTACAGCCCTTCTGTATGAACTCAGCTAAACCTACCGTGTCTGGAATCTGCTCATTATAAAACTCAGGTCTGGTACCTAACTGCTTCTGTTATCCACAGCTGTGTGTCCTTTAAGATTCTACAACAGAGACCATAAATGTGCTAGTGCAACACAGCAGTCACTGTAATCCACCAAGAAAAAAATAATTAATTTATTTTATGACATATTTATTTGGATGATTACTTACTGGTAATTAGCATCTCTACTTTTTTTTTTTTTAAAGGCAACCATTTTAAGTGATAATATGTATCAGGCTAGTAGAAAAAAGTTGAAAGCCCTCTTTTTTGATCTCACAAAGTCATGCAGACAAGAGAAGGTATATCTGATTTGTTCCAATCAGGCTTCTTAGAATTAACAAAATTTCTTTTCTGGCAAAGATGAATTTGGCTCATCATAGAAAGAAGTTCTTTGAAGGCTGCTGCTAAACTTGTTTCCCTTTGAAAAAGCAAATTTCAAGGCATGATAATGCACGAGGTAAGTTCTGACTCGCAGAACATTTACAGACTCATTGTGCTTAGTCTCTGGTTTCCAATTTATTTCAAAGAACAGAAACTATACTGATAAGTTTCACTTTGCCTAAATTTACCAGTACATCCATGAATCGCACCAGAATTAGGACAATTTGATTATCTTAATGATTCTGTCATGAAACTTGCACACTACATCCAAAGGTAAAGACCAGTGGATGCAGGCTCCCACCAGTTCTGTGCACAAGGACTCTCTTCTTGGGAGTCAAGGGTATCTGAGAAAGCAGTTCTCCCCCCCAGATTAAGTTATCAAAAACCCTCTCGGTAAGCAATGAAGAAAAACAGTGCTAGGTGGAGTTTCTTTTGTTTAGTTAAATCTGGGAGGTCTGTGTGTTCCTGGGGTCCTCGTCGGGATGTGTCATGGGTCGAGAATCCTTCGAATGTGAGTACTCGCTATTAGAGGGCTCTGTAGGGTCAATCAAATTTTCATAATCACTGTCGTCTGAATCCTCACCACTGTCTCCAGCTGCTCTTTGGGAAGGAGGAAGGTCGGCTCCACTTCCAGGATACTTCAGTCCGGCACTGGTGGAAGCATAATTGGAAGAGCCCACAGCTTGAGGTCGAGGCATAAAAACACTCCTTTCCATGCGAGAGTGGCTCAAAGTACTTTCTTGATTGTTTGGGTGAAAATCAGAATAGGGGGGAGGAGGATCAGAGGCCTCTGCATCTCCAAGGGTACTTCTACCTTCAGCTGCAAACCCAGAATAGGGCATCCGAGGACTGAACGCTGGTTCCAAACTTTCACACGGTATCTGTCTGCTTAACACTGCCTGCTGCAATCCTGGATGAAAACAAAGAATATTCTAACACTTTCTAGATCCTCACAGCTTTTCATCTCAATATATAACACGGTCAACCCAAATGTTCTAGAAAGTAGCAGTGGGGCAATGAAGTTGACGGCTACTAATTATTTTACAATCGCATAGTATTTTATAATTTACAAAGCATTTCCCTAAACATTAATTCATTTAAGCCCATGACAAATTTCTGAAGTGTTATCATTATCGTTATTATTACTGTTTCCGTTATATATGCCAAGAAACCAGAGTTCAGAAAGGTGAGGTGATGTGACTATGGGGACATCGGGAAGTGGGCCTGAGACTCAGAATGCAGGCTGTGTCACTCCACATCCTGTGCTCGTTCCCCAGTGTGGGGCTCACTGCCTCACACTGTGGGGCCCAAAAGTTGAAATGGAAACGTCCTGTACACGGCATGGGAGTGTGAGATTCATTTCTTGGCAGCATCCTATCAAAAAAACCAATTTATTTATAGCTACCTGTCATAATATACTTATACACCTCTTTCTCCTTAAAACTTTAAAAGCCCTATTTGTTAAGTAGGTACTGAACTACAGCTTTATTCTTTTTTTATTAATATTTTGAAAGAACCCCACATAGTCTATATAGCTTTGAAAGTTCTTCTAGGTAACATTTAAATTTTTCTTAAAAAATACTATAAAACTGGTCCTGGGGCCGGGCGTGGTAGCTCACGCCTATAATCTCAGCACTTTGGGAGGCTGAGGCGGACGGATCACCTGAGGTCAGGAGTTCAAGACCAGCCTGGCCAACATGGTGAAACTGTCCTAAAAAAAAAAACAAACAAAACAAAACTGGTGCTGGGCGCGGTGGCACACGCCTGTAATCCCAGCACTTTGGGAGGCCGAGGCGGGCAGTCACAAGGTCAAGAGATCGAGACCATCCTGGCCAACATGGCGAAACCCCGTCTCTAAAAAAAAAAGGTAAAAAAAAGATAATTAAAAAAAAATACTATAAAACTGAGGCTGGGCACGGTGGCTCACGCCTGTAATCCTAGCACTTTGGGAGGCCGAGGCGGGTGGATCACCTGAGGTCAAGAGTTCAAGACCAGCCTGGCCATCATGGTGAAACCCCATCTTTAAAAAAAAAAAATTAAAAAAAAATACT
Source organism: Cacajao melanocephalus (assembly GCA_963573385.1). Classification (NCBI taxonomy): domain Eukaryota; kingdom Metazoa; phylum Chordata; class Mammalia; order Primates; family Pitheciidae; genus Cacajao; species Cacajao melanocephalus. Next base: position 10,679 of record CAUYLG010032088.1, read on the forward strand.
ATAAAATTGATACACACTTGTGCAATATTTAGAATATTCAGAAAGAAAGAAAGAAAATAAAAGCTGCCCACAATTCCATCACCCCAATAACACTGTCAGGATGAAAAGAGCACAGGATTTCAAGTGAAGAGTCCTAAATTGTAACTATCAGGCCCTTACTTCCTAGCTGTATTACAGAAGTCACTAATCCTTGTTGAACTCCGGTTTTATTATCCAGCTTTGAGTGTTTGTCTGTACATGTACACGTTTGTCTGTACATGGCTGAGATTACCCTGTTTATACTGTTTTATCTCCGAGTTTTTGGTTTGTTGAGATAGGGTCTCACTCTGTCACCCAGGCTGGAGCGTAGTGACACAATCATGGCTCGCTACAGCCTTGACCTCTCGGGCTCCGGTGATTCTCCCACCTCAGCCTCCCAAGTAGCTGGGACTAGAGGTGCATACCACCCTGCCTGGCTAATTTTTTTTTTCTTTTTTTAGTAGAGAAGGGGTTTTGCCATGTTGCCCAGGCTGGTCTTAAACTCCTGGGCGACAAGTGATCCACCTGCCTCAGACTCTCAAAGTGCCGTGATTAGAGGCGTGAGCCACCATGGTCGGCCTAGTTTTTTTACTTAAAATTATATATTGGGCATTAACTCAAATTCACTTCAATGGTTATATAATATTCCATCGTACATATGTATACCACAATTTAAAGAAAATTTACAACTGTAAATTGGCAAATTATACATATTTGTAACATACTGTAATTTATTCAATTATTTTACTTTTGTTGATTTAACTACTTTAAGTTCCTATTCTGGCCAGGCACAGTGGCTCACATCTGTAATACCAGCACTTTGGGAGGCTGAGGCAAGAAGACCATTTAGAATTCAGGAGTTTGAGACCAGCCTTGGCAAGAGTGAGACTTCATCTCTAAAAAATAAAAATAAAAATTTCTATCTTCTTCTCCCCTATCTTCTTCCTTCCTATCTCCTTCCCTCCCTCCCTCCCTCCCTCCCTTCTTTCTTTTTTTTGACAAAGTGTTGCCCTGTCACCCACGCTGGAGTGCAATGGCGAGATCTTGGCTCACTGCAACCTCCTCCTCCTAGGTTCAAACGATTCTCCTGACTCAGCCTCCTGAGTAGCTGAGTTTACAGGCACCCACCACTACGTCCAGCTAATTTTTGTATTTTTAGTAGAGACTGGGTTTCACCATGTTGACCAGGCTGGTCTTGAACTCCTTACCTCAAGATCTGCCCCCCTCGGCCTCCCAACGTGCTGGGATTACAGGCATGTGCCATTACGGCCAGCCTTTTTTTTTTTTTTTTTTTTTTGGTGACAGAGTCTTGCTCTGTCACCCAGGCTGGACTGGAGGGCAGTGGTGTGATTTCAGCTCACTGCAACCTCCATCTCGCGGGTTCAAGTGATTCTCCTGCCTCAGCCTCCCCAGTAGCTGAGATTACAGGTGGGTGCCTCCATGCCTGGCTAATTTTTGTATTTTTAGTAGAGACAAGGTATCGCCGTGCTGGCCAGGTTAGTCTTGAACTCCTGACCTCAGGTGATCTGCCCATCTCGGCCTTCCAAAGTGCTGGGATTATAGGCGTGAGCCACCGTGCCCAGCCCTATCTGCATTTCTGATTATTTCTAGAAAAATATAACAGTAAATCAGACTGTTATATTTGCCAGGAAACATAAATTACATTTTAACTGGATTATATATATTCTTATTAAATTAGAAAAGTTTAGCCCCAACCTTATCTTTAACACTTGATATTATCTGCCATACATTTATAAATTTTACATACAGATACTAATTCTGGTGGTGCTACAGTAAACATGTCTATTATGCTGGAATTATTAGGTTCCTCGGCCTAATTCTTAATCACTTGGTTCCTTAGCCTAATAGTGTCTATCCATCCATGGCTACCAAAATTAGACATTTAAAACCTTTACTGTGACCGAACATAAAGCTGAAAGAATATTCGATAGCTCTTTTATGAGGCTATATTTAAGACAGGACACAGTGCCTGCCTGCTGGGCATGCCAGGGTTAACTTAGTAATGCCCACCACATTCACTGTAAGTAGATCCGACTGTCAATATATACACAAATCTGTATCAATAACTTCTTGGGATTTATTCTAACTTCCACTTCAGCTTTTCTACCTTTGGTTTTGTTTTTCTTCAAGTGCAGCTATGAAAAATAGCACTTGCCCTCCAGAGGAGCTTAACAAGAGACTACTCTGCCCCAATCAGGCTCACCTGAGACTTGATGAGCATAGGAAGAGGCACACTATTTATTGTATGATATGATCTGATGTTTAAAACAACCTTTCCCTGATACTGAATGGTAAAATTAACAAGAAACTTACTTCTTTCTTGTTCCTTTTCATTTTTCCTCTGAGTGATTTGTCTTCTTAATTTGTTCACTTCTGCCTGACAAGATTCAACAACTCGCTCACTCTTTTCAACATCTGCACACACTGCCTGAGGAAAAAAATGACAAGCAAGGTTAGTTTCAAGTTCAAGCTCAAGGCATTCCATAAATTTAGCACTGATTATGACTCTAGAAAAAGTCCAGATGGTTTATTGAGTTAAAAAGCAGCCACATAAGGTAGAACAAAATCATGAAAGCCCAAAAGATTAGAATTTGTTATTATTCACTGATTTGCTTTCTTAAGATGATTATCCTATTTAGCTTATAAATTCTTGACCAATAGGGTTAAGATAGGAAAGATGTATTCTTTTCCTTTGATTAACCATTTTTATTGAAATGAAAAGGAAACTCTTGTTACCAGTTTAGCATAAAAGGAAGAACAAAAGACAGAAATAAGATGCTTCCAATTTTTATTTATTACCAACATTGAAAAATCAGATAAGATAGTTTAACAGAAAATATTTATAAAGAAAAGTTGGAAAAAAGTTTCAAAGTCAAGGTTTAATAAAAGATAGCTATTTGAGACTGCTTCTATGTAATTTAGCCATTTATAATCCTGAGAACACTCTATGTTATTTGATATTTTCAAAGCAGGCCTTATTCAATCAACAATGAAATGTAACAGCCACTTTTGGCCAGTGCTGATATTCTGAAAAGGGCATGGTCATGAATTCAGGACAAAAAGCTGTTTTCCACTGCACGTTCCTTCCATAGCAGAAATACCAGAAGCTTCCAGAAAGTAAGCTGGTTACCAGTGAGCCTGTATAAAGTTCCCTATACTGGTAGGTGCACAGTGATGCTAGTTTGGAACACTAGACTGGAATTGGTTCTTGTATGCGTCTCCTTTTGCCCCGTGCTGAACTCAGCCTGTTTTCCTCTTTTTCAGTACCTGCCTTCATTCCTCTTTCTACTCACTAAGGCCTTCATCCTTTTAATTTTATATTTTAGAGATGGGGTCTCACTCTGTCACCCGGGCTGGAGTGCAGCAGCAAAACTGTAGCTCACTGCAGCCCAGCTTTGTCATTCTGGGCTCAAGCAATCCTCCTGCCTCAGCTTCCCAAGTAGCTGGGGACTATAGGTACATGCTGTCACACCGGGTTAATTTTTAAATGTTTTTACAGAAATGGGGTCTCATTATGTTGCCCAGGCTGGTCTCAAACTCCTTGGCTCAAGCAATCCTCTTGCCTAGGCCTCCCACAGTGCTGGGATTATAGGTGTGAGCCACCATGCCTGGCCAAAGCCTTTTTCTTTAAAGTCAGGCTTTCTCTAGGTCTGGGAGAACTTCATCAACTTTACTACTTTCCTTGCTGCACTCAAAGGCAAGTTCAAAGGCTCTTCTGTTCTTAGGGTTTAGAGTAAACTACTCCTGAGAACACAGCAGGATGATGAAAAGAATGTGGTAAAGTATCATTAGTAGCTAGCTCAGTATTTGGCTCACAGGAGATGTTTCCATCGATGTCTGTTGCATAATGACTAGGAATGAACAGGCTCCATTGAGACCCTCCCACTCGATGGAGGCAGCTGGGGCAAAATGAGTGAACTAGGATGAAGAGGCAGAGCTGCAACCAGTTATGGGTGCCTTTTGATATAGTCTCTACTTAGAATATAACTGATGGAGACAGCTGTGTTCTTAGCAAGCCTTCCTTAAATACAGAACACAGTTTCCTAGAAAAACTACTATCACAAATGGGGCCGTACGTATTTGTCAACAGCTTGACTCTATTCTGGGAAAGCAGATTTTGACTTTCGGATTCTAACTCTATTTGTCAGTTGGAAGATAATTAAAAATTAAAGTAGAATTAAAAGCTTTTGGGCAAGACAAGTAAGATGAAAACTAATAAATAAATCAGTTACCTGCACTTTCTCCTGAAGTGCGTTGTAAACCTGATAAATCGCCCTGATGTCTTTCATTACTCCATCCTTGTCAAAAAAGTCAGTACTAGAAGACAAACAGAAAAAAGATGCCACAAGGTTATCGTAACTGCTGTGAAATGAAAAGGCATTTTTCCTCAGAAAGGCATTTTTTCCTATCTCTTCCACTTTACTGTTTAAATGCTGTGCCTCCATTTAAACATTAAAGTGCTTAAGGAATAATGCCCATACAACAAGAATCACGGAAGAGGAATAGCTATGTATTCTTCAGTGACTATGGTTAGCTTTTAGAACCTCAGAAATAATACTGTATCCAAAACTTTTGTATCATTGCGGCAAATGATTTAAAAAATTCATAAAAGTAAATTATCTTTTCAGCAAGAATATAATTTTGATATACGCTGGTGGTATCTAGATAATTACCTTACTGTATTCTTCAATTTTAATCATATCAAACTTGGTTTTACATTTTTCCATATACCTTTAAATGTTATTAACAAAAGAAATATTGCTGATAAAAGAAAAAACTAGCACTTTACCTTTCAACTTACCCATGTTCTTTAATCACTTTGGCATAACTCTGAGAAGTATTTGGCACTGAAGACACTTTGTACTCTTGCTGGCTAGTATTTCCTAGATTGGGAATAGCAAGTGATACCCTTTGATTATACCTATGGGAAAAATTCAGAAAGAGATCATGTTAAATGTACCATTCTATCATACACAAGTGAGATCGATAGTTTAAAAAAAAAGGGGGGGGGGTGCTGGGTGTGGTAGCTCAAGCCTGTAATCTCAGCACTTAGGGAGGCTGAAGGGTGCAGATCACCTGAGGTTAGGAGCTCAAGACCAGCCTGGCCAACATGGTGAAACCCTGTCTCTACTAAAAATACAAAAAAAATTAGCCAGGCATGGTGGTGCACACCTGTAGTCCCAACTACTCCAGAGGCTGAGGCAGAAGAATCACTTGAATCCGGGAGGCAGAGGTTGCAGTGAGCCAAGATCGTGCCACTGCACTCCAGCCTGGGCAACAGAGCGAGACTCCATCTCTAAATAACTAAAGATTTAAAAGGGCATGCATGCTAGCATATGCCTATAGTCCCAGCTACTTAGGAGGCTAAGGTGACAGGATCAGGAGTTCAAGGTTGCAGTGAACTATGACAGTGCCACTGTACTCCAGCCTGGGTGACAGAGCAAGACCCTGTCTCTAATAATAAATAAAATTAAATAATAATAAAATTAAAATAAATAAAGTTAATTAACTAAAAAAAGAATGGGGCGTGGTGATAGGAGTCTTAGTTGCTGACACTGATTAACAGGAAGGTCTCATGAAGCACCTTCATCTACTGACAACTCAAAGATACATGAATTAGAAATGTCTTCCCTTCTTGTAAAGTAGAACCTTGCTTATCAACTCTTTGAGAGCAGAGGTCACGCCTCACACATCTTTTGTATACCCAGTGACTGACACAATGCTGAGCCTGTTAAAGTGCTCAAGAAATCCCTACAGATTACATAATGAAATCTTACAAAAGCCTTTTGAACAATTAACAATTATTTTCACTGATGTCAATTTAATTTATTCTACAACAAATAAACCTCCAGAGGGAAACCATTCTGCTGTTTATAAACAGACGACATGATCATATAATCATATAGGTTTTTTTTTCTTTTTGCTTTAATAAGTTCACAATGCAAAACCCTTATTAACCAGCAGGTGGATCAATTTTACAATTCAGTATTTGAAATTTATGTTTCAAAATTATAATCAGACTTCCACAGCAATAAAACTGCATTTCCACATAGTGGATTATGGAGACGTAAATGACAATTTCCAGCTGTTTATCCCTATAAGAATTTATGCATAATAAACATGTCTTATTAATGCTTTTTGATCCAAAAACAATTTTATGTAAATAACTGACAAGAAAAATACCTTCTCTAGGCCGGGCGCAGTGGCTCATGCATGTAATCCCAGCACTTTGGGAGGCTAAGGTGAGCGGATTACCCAAGGTCAGGAGTTCAAGACCAGCCTGACCAACATGGAGAAACCCCTTCTCTACTAAAAATACAAAATTAGCTGGGCATGGTGGCGCATGCCTGTAATCCCAGCTACTCAGGAGGCTGAGGCAGGAGAATCGCTTGAACCCGGGAGGCAGAGGTTGCAGTGAGCAGAAATCATGCCATTA
>CAUYLG010032089.1:0-16945 GCA_963573385.1 Cacajao melanocephalus
GTACTGTGGACACCCAAAAGCCGGAAGGGCAGACAGAAACAGATGGTGCAGCCTCTGAAAGTGCCCAGATGAGGAGGAGAGCCTGGGGCCATGGAGATGCGCAGAACAGCCTGTCTCTGTCTCTCTCTCTTTCTCTCTCTCTCTCTCTCTTTCTCTGTCAATTTCGATGACTCCTTGCACCACAGGGTGACAGCCACCTTCAGAAGGAGGCCCAGAAGCCTGCACTGGGGACTCTGAAGTCTGGATCGAGGACAGGACTTGCCTAAAATCACACAGCAAGTGAGTGATGCAGCTAGCTGGGACTAATGGTGCCAGGACTCCTGGCTCCCACACCAGGATGTTGTCCCTGGCCAATGCTGGCCCCGGAGGAGGATGAAGAGTGTGAAGAGAGTGGTTCAGAGAGGGAATCAGTGTGGAGGAGGCAGGCAGTGGCCGGTGCCGTTACCTCGGAGGGGCGCCTTCCTCCAGAAGCCATCTCGGACCTCCACGTAGTCGTACCAGCACAGGCGGCTGCGGTACAGGTCCAGGGATGTAAAGTTCAGAATGATCTAGGGCAACAGGGGAGGAAGAAGGTTAAGCTGTTCCCTACATTGCACCGGCCCTCTGCCGGCCCCATGATGAACACCACCTGCCTTACGCCAGGCAGGTCGCCCTGGCTGAGAGTTAAGGGGCTCCCAAAAGGAGCTCCTGGCACAGAATCGCCCCTCCTCCCAGTTGTCTGTGTATGGTCCGCTTTCTTCCCACAAGGCCCAGGAGAAGAAGGAGCCAACACTTTGCATTGAACCCCTGGCTTCAGCTCTCATAGTCAGTTAAATAAAACAGCCCACAACACCTTCATGAGGGAACTGGTCTCCACAGTGGTAGGAAGGGCCCAGGCTGCAGCAGGGCACTGGGGAGTCTGAAGTGGGGACGAAGGGTCCCAGGAGGAGAGGTAGGGGGAAGAAGGGCTGAGTCATCAATCATCACTTATTTATTTTTTTTGAGTCAGGGTCTTGCTTTGTCACCCAGGCTGGAATGCAACGGCACAGTCATAGCTCACTGCAGCCTCCACCTCCCAGGCTCAAGCGATCCTACCACCTGAGCCTCCGAAAGTGCTGGGATTACAGGAGTGAGTCACTGTGCCCAGCCCCATCATCATTTATTGAGTGCTGATTCTGGGCAGGGGGAGACAAAAAGTGCTAAGGGGACACCAGATCTGAATATGTCCCTGTCCTCAAGGAGCTCCTGGCTTAGGGAGAGATGAGATACATACACGAGAAAGCTCAGACTCCAGTCACACAGCCTGGGGGTGAATCTCTGCTCTGCATTTCCTGCTGTGAGTCATCCAGCAAACCACCCAACCTTTCTGAGCCTCTGCTGTGTCCTGTGTGCAATGGGGAGAAGAGTCCCTACCCTGACATTGCACTTACAAGGCACAGGCACGGTCTGTCCTGAGCACCTCATTTCAGGCTCCCAGCTCAGGAAACACTCGCTCGCTACTGGAGGCATGTTACACCTTGGTGAGTACCAATCCTCCTTAGCAGGCGGGCGTTTTAACAGGTACAGAGTTTAATGATTTCTCTCCATTTTCAGGAAATGGAGAGAAACCACATCCTCAGTAGGTTCCAGAGTGAGCCCAAAGCCTGTCATGTATTCAGAGCTCCAACAAGTAGGGATTCCAGGGGTGTGTTCGCTGTGACCCGCGAGGCCCGTGCAGCGGACACTCGATGGTCTCAGGGGCCTCCTGCTCTAGGAGAGCTGGGTTCTCTGCTAGAGAAGGGGACAGCAGTCCTGCCTCCCTTGCAGCTTCTTGGAGAGTTAGAGGCAGACAGAGTAGAGGCCAGGATGAAAAAGAATCCAAGGTGGGCGCTGCCAACTGCTGTCTGTAGCCAGGGTCAGCTGGCTGGTTGGGAGGAGCTCCTGGCTCCCGGTCACTGTGACATGAGCCCCATCCAAATACCTGGTGATTCCAATATCCGCCTAGGGGATCCTTCCCACTTCCTGGCTGCTCAGTTCTGTGACCTCCTCTCTCCACCTCTCTGTACCTTCCCGGCCACACACAAATACGTCATGCCTCACAGCCCAGCTTCACCAAGAATTGTCCACCCCTCCATCATCTCAGTTTCAAGGGCCCCACTCTCCATTCGGTTCCCAGCTTTTCCCTCCGTTCTCATCACTGTGACCTTCAACCCACTGCACCCAGGGTAATTTCACTCCCGGTCACCCTCATCTACTCTCTCTCCTTACCGAGCTCAGCTCCACAGCCCATCCTTTTACTTCTATTCATTTTTAAAATTCATACATGAGTTTAAATATATTTATTTGGGGGACCTCTTATTAATTGTATTCTGTGATATAACTGAGATCGGGTTTTTGAACAGCACACTATAGGCTGGGTGCAGTGGCTCATGCCTGTAATCCCAACACTTTGGGAAGCCGAGGCGGGTGGATCACTTGAGTTCGAGAGCTCAAGACCAGCCTGGCCAACATGGTGAAACCCCATGTCTAATAAAAATACAAAAATTATCAGGGCTTGGTAGCGGGCACCTGTAATACCAGCTACCTGGGAGGCTGGGGCAGGAGAATCACTTGAACCTGGGAGGCAGAGGTTGCAGTGAGCCGAGATCACGCCACTGCACTCCAGCCTGGATGACAGAGTGAGACTCTGTCTTGAAAAAAGTAAAATAAAATAAAGCACAGCACACTATATATTACTCTTGCTTGTTACTATTATCAAAAGTTATTATTATTATTGTAAGTGCTGGCATTTGAAACACCGAAGGTGCAAGTCTGTTCTAGCTCTTACTATGGAGTAGATGGTGTCTCATTACCTAATCTTTTAACTTTTTAGAAAATGACCAAATGTGGGGCAGGCATAGTAGCTCACACCTGTAACTGAGCACTTTGGGAGGCTGAGGCAAGGGCATTGCTTGAGTCCAGGAGTTCGAGACCAGCCTGGGCAACATAGTGAGATTCTATCTCTAGAAGAATTTCAAAATTAGCCAGGTGTGCTGGCACGTCTGTAGTTCCAGCTACTTGGAAGGCTGAAGTGGAAGGAGCGCCTTAGACTAGGAGGCTGAGGCTGAGGCTGGCATTGTGCCAGCTCACTGAGTGGATATTTGCTTTTATTGTATATATAGAAAATATATATATTTTATTATATATAATTTATATCATTATATCTAAAATATATATCATATATCTAAAATATAATATATATTATACATCTATATCCACTAATAGAGACCTGTAGCGGGCAAGTGAATAATTGGGAGAAATCAAGATAATGGCATTCTAAGCAGCCATAAAAATGACTGAGTGCTGGCATGGAAGGGCAACCATCATTCATTGCTGAGTGCAAGGTATATTGCGAAAGACCACATACATGTGTATACAATTCCTTTTTATCCTGTACGTATATACATACATGTGTACACATATATGCTTACATGCACATGTATACCTAGAAGGGTCTGGAAGGAGACACCAGGAAGTGTTACCAATGCTTAGTCATCTCTCAGGACTGGGATCTGGAGGAGGGTCAAGGGGAGAAAATTCCCTTGTTATTTTATGCATTTCTAGATTGTTCAAAACGTTTACTGTGTGCAGATGTTATTTTTATATCTAACAAACAACAAACTGACTTTAAGAGTGGCTGCCTGGAAGAAGGGAGGCCGAGGGCCTAGTGAGGGCGCTCTGGCTCCTGACTCAAGCCCTCCACCACTCCTCCACGTGGCCTTCCCGGGCCTGCCAAGCAGTTCTGCTCAGCAGCTGTGCTGAGGACAAGCATCCTCAGAAGCAACCCTGGCTGTCTGGGGAGGATGAGGTCAAAGCCGCTGAGGAAGAAACCACGCCCAGCCGGCAGAACCCGAGGGCCCACCCACAACCTCCAAAGAAGCAGGAGGAACCAGAGGTCACGTCACTCAGGAGAGGAAACCTGCGCTGGCCGAGAGAGGCGTCCTACAGAGGAGCCCAGTGACGGCTGTATTGAGACCGGAGGTGTCTAATTAAGTTGTACTGGCTTCTGTCATGTGAAAACAGCTGTGCTCTGGTGGCAGGGGCACTGCCCTTTGCCAGAGAAAACCTGGCCAGCCCCGCCACTTCCGGGCTGGTGACTTGGACCTGTGGCTCGGCTTCCTTAAGCCTCAGTGTTTTTGTCTGAAACTGAGATGGGGCCGGGCACGGTGCCTCACGCCTGTAATCCCAGCACTTTGGGTGGCTGAGGTGGAAGGACCATTTGAGACCAGGAGTTTGAGACCAGCCTGAGCAGCACAGTGAGACCCCATCACTACAAAAACATTAAAAAATTTGCCAAGCATGGTGGCACATGCCAGTGATCCCAGTTACTCCAGAGGTGGAGGTGGGAGAATCACTTGAGCCCGGGAGGTCCAGGTTGGAATGAGCTATGATCACACGCCACTGGGCAACAGAGCAACTCTGTCTCATAAAAAAAATCCCAAAACTAGAGATGATCATAATGGCTCTGCTGGGGAGTTGGGGGGATTCAATGAGATATGGGGTGCAGAGTGTCCTGGTGCAACCCAATATAGGAAATACTCTTCATGCTTGTTGCACGCTGGCAGGGGAGAAGTGATGGGACACTTCGCTTCCTGCCACAGTGTGCCAGTGAAGCATGTCCCCCCTTGGTGACTCACTGTCTGGCTTCAATCTGACCTTGCTGCATGACATTTACGCCTATCAACGAGTTCTGTGCCTTCGCGTCCTTGTTTATAAGAGGGTAATGATGATACTGTCTGCCTCCCAGGACTTAGGAGAATTCAACTCGTATGTGTAACAAAGTTTACAAGTGTCCAGCACACAGTAAGCACTCAATAAATGTTAACTTTGCTATTAGAATGAAGTTTGCTTCAGATTTTTTTGGTATTTGAAATGGTTCAGACTAGAATCCTAGACTTAGAGAGAAACAGCGTTCCTGGGGAAGCAGGCCAGGGTTTCCTCATTACAGGCACGGTGCTCACGCCTGTAATCGCAGCACTTTGGGAGGCCAAGGTGGGCGGATCACCTGAGGTCAGGAGTTGGAGACCAGCCTGGCCAACATGGTGAAACTCCATCTCTACTAAAAATATAAAAATTAGCCAGGCATGGTGGCATGTGCCAGTAGTCCCAGTTACTCAGGAGGCTGAGGCATGAGAATCACTTGAACCTGAGGGGTGGAGGTTGCAGTGAGCTGAGATCGCGCCACTGCACTCCAGCCTGGGCGACAGAGCAAGACTCCATCTCAACAACAACAAAGATTTAAAAATTAAATAAAAGAAAAAGATTAGGACTATAGGAAAGATAGCAGAAGCTAACACTGTCACTGTGTGATAGGTATTACTCCAGGGACTTAAGTATATTAATTTGTTTAATCCTCATACCTTTATAAGGAGGAGATTTTTAAGAAGGGAATCATGGTCAGCAAATCAAACGTGATAGTACCTCCAGGTACTATCACCAGACCCATTTTATAGATGCGGAAACAGGCAGGGCATGATGGCTCATGCCTGTCCCAGCACTTTGGAAGGCTAAAGCACTTTGGAAGGCAGATCACCTGAGGTCAGGAGTTCGAGACCAGCCTGGCCAACATGGCAAAACCCTGTCTCTACTAAAAATACAAAAATTAGCCAGGTGTGGTGGTGCATGCTGATAGTCCCAGCTACTCAGGAGGCTGAGGCAGGAGAATCGCTTGAACCCAGAGGTGGAGGTTGCAGTGAGCCAAGATCATACCACTGCATTCCAGCCTGGGTGACAGAATGAGACTCCATCTCAAATAATATATAGATAGATAGATGGGGAAACAAAGGCACAGAGAGGTTAAGCAACGTCCCCAAGACTACACAGTCAGTACATGGCACAGCTTCAAGACAGACTCAGGCCCTCTGGCTCTTAAAGTTACACCCTCCACCAATCTTCCACGTGGCTTCCCTGGGCCTGCCGAGCAATTCTGTTCAGCAGGTGTATAAGGGTCTACTTTCCCTTCATCCTCAGAGCCCCCCACACTTCAAGCAGCATGGACTTAGGGTAGGATCCAGCACAGGCTTTGCAGAGGATAGAGGGATCCCTTTGGCCTGGCTGGGGACGTGGAGGTCAGGGAAGGCATCAAGAATTTGGGTTGGACCTTGAAAAATGGGCAGCATATCAGAAGGCAGGGATGGGAGTGAGGGCAGATCCTGCCAGTTCCAAAAGTTCTTATCTTCTTGGCTCCTCTGCAAATGTTTGATCTGCTGACCATGATTCCCTTCTTTTTTTTTTTTTTTTTTTTTTCTTTTTTGAGACTGAGTCCTGCTCTGTTACCCAGGCTGGAGTGCAGTGGCATGATCTCAGCTCACTGCAACCTCCACCTCCCAGGTTTGAGCTATTCTCCTGCCTCAGCCTCCCAAGTAGCCGGTACTACAGGTGTGTACCATCACGCCCAGCTAAGTTTTGTATTATTAGCTGAGACAAGATTTCTCCATGTTGGCCAGGCTGGTGTCGAACTCTTGACCTCATGATCCGCCTGCCTTGGCCCCCTGAAGTGCTAGGATTACAGGCGTGAGCCGCTGCGCCCAGCTGATTCCCTTCTTAAAACCATCTCCTCCTCATAAAGGTTCTCCTCCCTTGCTGGGGAACCAATATCAATCCTCTCTGCGCCAGCTGCTAATTACATGAATGTAGACTTGGGGGATCCAAGAAGAAGGTTTTCCAGGTGGCTCTTTCACTTTGACATACCCATGACATGCAGAATCAATTGTATACGGTAAGATTTACCTATCATTCACATTTCTGGCAATAAGCTGAGAACTGGAAGGCAAGTGAAAAACAACTTCTCCACAGCCAAAACAGATGGCAAAGTCCATCCGCTAAAGCAGGTGGCATTATTTCAGGTTGACTGTTGAAAGACCATAGACTTTGGAGTCAGAAAGTCCTAGAACTTGAATGCCAGTTTCACCACTACTACCTGTGTAAACTCGGGGAGATTTACTCAAGCGCCTGGAGCCTCCATTCTCTTGGCTAGGGGTAATAGTACCTAGGTCGTAAAGGTATTACTGGGGCCAGGCATGGTGGCTCACGACTGTAATCCCAGCACTTTGGGGGCTGAGGCAGGTGGATCATGAAGTCAGGAATTCAAGATCAGCTTGATTAACATGGTGAAACCACGTCTCTACTAAAAATACAAAAATTAGCCAGGCGTGGTAGTGGGCGCCTGTAATCCCAGTTACTTGGGAGGCTGAGGCAGGAGAATCATTTGAATCCAGGAGGAGGAGGTTGCAGTGAGCTGAGATCGTGCTACTGCACTCCAGCCTGGGCAACAGAGCGAGACTCCACCTCAGGGGAAAAAGAAATGTTACGGGGAATGGTGGCGTCCTACATGTAAGGTGCCTAATGCTTTGCCTTGTACATAATCGTTAAACAATAGAGTGGCTGTTATTATTCCACTACGCCAAGCTCTGCAGGCCCTTTGAAGGTTTCCATTCCCAGGGTGTCGCTAGGCTTCCCTTACAACTCTCCAATTTCATTCAGGACCGTGGATAGTTTTCACTTTGTGTATTTCTACAACCACGTGTTGATTAATCTGGAATTTTTATACTTAGCCCTTTTCTCTTTCTGTAGCTCCAGGGAGGCTTCTGAAAAAAGGGCAGGAGTCCTCCAGGAATTGTGGCGGGTGCAGCCCCAAGGCAGAGAGATAACATTTTAGGGCAAGGCCATGTGTGTCCACTAGACAGAGACTAGGGCCAGCCCAGGCCAGCCGGGAACAACAGAGAAGGAAGCTGATCCTGACCCAGCTGCCATACTCCCACCGACTGCATAAAACTCCTGGACAGGAAGGTAAGTATCGTGCCACCTGACTGCACTGCTCAGGGCCAGGGACCCTGTTGTGCATCTGTACATCCTCAGTGGCTGGCCCAGTGCTGGGCACATAGTAGGCACACTGGTTTGCTAAAGGGCACTAAAGTAATTGTTGAAATGCAATGGGGCTTCAGAACACACCTAGTACTGCAATCACTGACACTTGTATCATAATCCAATTCTATGTAATTTTGGAGAAGTTACTAAATTTTTCCAAGTCTGTTTTCTCATCTCCAAAACAGGGATTATGTTAGCATCTGGGCTATAGTGTTGCTGTGTGATAATGTTGGACAAAACGCACATAAAGAATTTAACACATACCTCATCAATCATATGTTCAATCAGTGTTAGTTACTGCTAGTATTATCTGTGGGTGAGATTTCCCAAGGCTGGAGTAATGGGAACCCTCTAGAAGGAAACAAAGGAAGCCCAGGACATAGCTGGTAGAAAACAGTAAAAAAGGAATGCAATTTTTTGTTGTTTTGAGACAAGATCTTGCTCTGTCACCCTGGCATGAGTGTAGTGGCATAATCACAGCTCAGTGCAACCTTAAACTCCCAGGCTCAAGCCATCCTCCCACCTTGGCCTCCCAAGTAGCTGGAATTATAAGCACCCACCGCACACCCAGCTAATTTTTAAAATTTTTTGTAGAGATGGAGTTTTGCCATGTTGGCCAGGCTGGTCTCAAACTCCTGGCCTCAAGTGATCCTCCTGCCTCAGTTTCCCAAAGTGTTGGGATTACAGGCGTGGGCCATATACTGGGCAGAATTGCAATTTTAAAGTGAGATTCAGAACAAGGAGGAAAGGGTTCACTTTTAAGGGAAGACGGTAGAATGTCAACCAAGAGAGAAGCCAGAATTACTCAACTCTCAATAAAAATCTGTCCTACGTAAGAATGATCTTCAAATTACAACAAATGAAAATAAGCATTGTTTGAAAAGAAAACAGAAGCTCAATAACATAGGAGGAGGAGAGTCTGTGAGCATCTCTCTAAATTGGTTGTCTCCAAGCTCACCAATGACATCAGAGGAGTCAGTCAAATAACTTGCAGATGTGATCAGCATGTGTAATCTGCACAACTCAGAGCAAGAGCTTTCCCAGTCTTCAAAGGGGTGTGTATGCTGGGAGGAGAGTAAGGAGTGAATTCTGGGAATTGCAAACCACTGGGTCAAATGTCAATCCCCAATCAAACAGATGGTCTGTGACCATTCGAAAAGAAACACTTGATTACTAGGAGCCAGTTTGGGTCACAGGAAACAAGGCAGGTCGAACACATTTGTCTTCCTTTTTAATGGGGTTTTATGAACTGGCGGAACAGATTTAGTTTGGTAAGGGGTTGTATCTTATGCATTTGGTATTTATGAAAAACCTCCGGAGCCAAGGATGGAAAGATGACCAAGGTATGGTCTCAGATGGAGCACACATCCCAGTCAACCAGTGATGACCTATGGCTAAACAGTAATGACCTTAAGTGGCATCATAACTACTGTAATAACTCTGCCCAAAGCCTAGATTAACAGATTAATGTCAATTTGGAGGGAAATCTGGGTTCTTCTTTGGTTTGTATGCTGTTCTATGTTTTGATCAAAGACCAGGATGAAGACCTTCTCCAAAGGAGCTCATGGCAGAGTTAAGAGGAGGGCTACCTGATGGATGGTGAAATTCTGATTCAAAATGATCTTGAGATGTTGAAATGAACAATGCGACAATAATAGAATCGAATCCAGTTCAGGCTGCATTATGACATTAAGAACCATGCCCCAGGCAGGGCACGGTGGCTCACGCCTGTAATCCTAGCACTTTGGGAGGCTGAGGCAGGCGAATCACTTGAGGTCAGTAGTTCAAAACCAGCCTAGCCAATATGGTGAAACACTTTCTCTACTAAAAATACAAAAAAATTAGTTGGGCCTGGTGGCAGATGCCTATAATCCCAGCTACTCAGGAGGCTGAGGCAGGAGAATTGCTTGAACCTGGGAGGTGGAGGTTGCAGTGAGCTGAGATTGTACTGTTGCACTCCAGCCTGAGCAACAGAGTGAGACTCCATCTCAGAAAAAAAAAAAAAAAAAAGAAGAAGAACCATGCCCCAATCAAGGAAAATAAAGTCTTGTAGCTCATTCTTGGGAACAATAAAAATATGAAGGGCACAGAAGGTCTGGGGTTGGTGGGGAGGTCCAGACTCCCTGTGAAAAGCCCATGAATGGATCTAAGAAGGCATGAGACTAGTCTACCCATGTTAGGAGGGCTGACATGGGAAAGAGGGCATGAGTTATCCTGAATTGCTCTTGAGGGAAGTATTGGAGCAAGTGGGGGGTTTAAGGGAGAAGAAGAGACATGGTAACATTAAGAGCTGGCTACATGCCAGGCGGTGGCTCATGCCTGTAATCCCAGCACTTTGGAAGCCTGAGGTGGGAGGATCATTTGAGGTCAGAAGTTCGAGGCCAGCCTGGGCAACATGGTGAAACCCTGTCTCAACCAAAAATAGAAAAAAAAAAAAAAGTCAGCCAGGCATGGTGGCGCAAATCTGTGGTCCCAGCTACTTGAGAGGCTGAGGTGGGAGGATCGCTTGAGCCTGGGAAGCAGAGGTTGCAGTGAGCTGAGATCACGCCACTGCACTTCAGCTTGGGTGAGAGAGTGAGACTCCGCAAGAAAAATTTAAAACGAGCTGACTAGAGAACAGAATGAATTATTCTGCAAAGTAGTGAGCCTCTCATCACCTTAGGTATTCAAACAGGGCTAAATAACCATGCAGTGGGAAACCTGACCAGACAGGCTTGGGGGCCCTCCCCAACACCCTGCTTGCCACCAATTAGTAATGAGCAGGGAAGCCTTCCTGAAGGAGGTCACATCCGAGCTAGACTGTGAAGATGGAGACAGCTCTGACCTGATCCCGTAGTGTGCCCGAAACCAGCTCTACGTGGCAGCGAGTATGAGAACTGGGCACTTCCCTGCAAGGTGAGATGGAAGGTGGAGCTGAGCTTTCTCTCTGGATCAGAACTGATATAGCAGGTGACAGGTAGAGGGAGGAGAAAGAGAGTGCCGGTGGAGAGCCAGGCACAGAAAATCAGGCCCACAGAGCAAAGACTGGAGGGGCCTGGCCTGTGCAAGAGGAAGGACAGGTGGGAAGGAGAGACCCTCCAGGGACATCCCGCTGGAGGCACGCACATCATTCCTGAATTGTTCCCGGGACCAGAGCCTGTCAGAATTGGGAGGAGCCCTTCAAGGAACCCCTGGCCCAATCCCTGATGAAACAGAAGAGAGCTGAGGATCAGGCTGAGCAGCTCATCCAAGGGAACCAGACCTGCAAGGGACTCCAATCCCACCTCAGTCCTTGTTAGCTGTGTGACCTTGGGCAAATCACTTAACCACTCTGCCTCAGTTTCCACACCTGTAAAATGAAGGTGGAGGGAGCCATAGAAACTAAAAGAGGTGATGTAGGAAAAGCACCCAAGAAGAACTAGATAATCAAAACAGGCCTACATAGTAAGTGCTATCCGCAAATTAACACTAATTTACAAGTATTGGGAGATGCTGGGGAAGGCGGCAAATTGCCAGGAGCCCCTTCCCACAGCAGTGCTCTGTCAGCGCTGTAGACTCAATGCATTTATGATAACCAGGTAGGTTGCTGGCACCCACTGACCCCCCACCACAGCAGAAGTCCCTGAGGTATGGGGTCCCACAGAGGAGGGGAGGCTCAGAGGCTGAGTCCACACGTACCTTCTCCCCGGGCGTGACGGAGATGCGCCACACGCAGTGCATGTGAGCCGAGTAACCGTTGGGGTACTCAGGGGAGGAGAAGTTGCCTGTGCTGTCTTGCAGGGTCTCTCCACAGGCTGCGAGGAAAGGAAATGACAGGGCAGGGTTGCAGGCACTGAATCCCCCACCTTCTGGCTCACCCACCCCCGAGCCCTGGCATCCTCTGGGCGAGGGGAGAATGCTGGAGAAGGAGGGTGTCTGCAAGGGTCCTGTCCCTTTAAGATCCACCCCCTCTGCCTCACATACAGCACACACCACCCTACCTCCCCATCCAGTGCTGCCTGGGTAACCAGTGCCCTGTTGTGAAGGCAATGTGGGTTCCAGAGTTAAGGTCAAGCTCCCTTGGTGGGCCTCTGTGCCACCTCCGTCTCCTAGGATTGCTCTGTTCTCCCCAGTTCTTTTGCCCCTACGGAAACTCAGAAGGTGGCGGCTCAGCTTCTCACCACCACCCGTCCCTACCCCCAGGCAGCTTCCTTCACCTGGACACTGCCCCCCACTATGGGGTCCCCTCCCTGCTACACCATTCTCTTTTTTTTTTTTTTTTTTGAGAAGGAGTTTCACTCTTGTTGCCCAGGCTGGAGTACAACGGTGCGATCTCGCTTCACTGCAACCTCCGGCTCCCAGGTTCAAGCAATTCTCCTGTCTCAGCCTCCCGAGTAGCTAGGATTACAGGCGCGTGCCACCACGCCCGGCTAATTTTTGTATTTTTAATAGAGATGGAGTTTTATCATATTGGTCAGGCTGGTCTCTAACTCCTGACCTCAGGTGATCTGCCCGCCTTGGCCTCCCAAAGTGCTGGGATTATAGGTGTGAGCCACCATGCCCGGCCATCATTCTCTAAGACCTGCAGCCTCAGCCTTTTCGGTGGGACCAGGCCCCTGGCCTCTGCCTCCCTCAGGCCCTGCCCTCCATGCCCTCACCCATCCCTCCTTTGCCCTGACCTGGGCACTTGTAAAGCTTTCGGGCCTGAGCAATGTCCCCCTTGCTGAGCCGTGTCCTTTGGCCAATGGGGGGTTTCACCCCGTTCACCTCATACTTGGGGACAATGGTATCCAGGAAGATGCCCCTGAGGAAGAAGAGGGAGAAAAGTAAGAGTGAGCATCTGATGGACGGTGGGCAGGCAGTGGGTGGCAGGCCCATCCGTACCCACAAGTCACGACCATGCTGGAGCTCAGACATTCCTCAGCAGGGTCAGGGCCGGGTGGAGACGTCTCACCCTGTCATTACGCTGCCCACTGACCAGCAGCCACCCTGCTCCGTGGCAGCCACACCACAGGAGTCGGGGGAGCCCCAGGAACACATTGGGAGGTCAGGGATGCAGGTCCAGGGTGCCCTGGGACCCACTGGTGCCCCCAGCTCAGGCTGGCTGCAACTCGCAGCCCCACGAAAGCTATAGGCCCATAGGGGGTCATCTCTCCAACCCTGCAGAACCCTGCTTCTGCAGCCCCTCGTATTGCTCCAACCCTAACTGAACTTCTCCCAGGACTCCCAGGCTAGCTCCTCACCCTGCTGGCACAGGCTGTGTCTGACAGCACCTGTAACAAGGCCAAAGGCAGATTCCACTGCAGCCAGACCAAGCCCCGGGGACAGCCCCACCAGCTCCCAATCTATCAGTGTTTCCTGTGCCCCCATTCCTCCCTGTGAAATCCTGGGTATTTCCACTTGGAGGAGCAGAGTGAAGGGGAGGCAACCTCCACCTCCCCAGGGCCCCTGACTCACACCCAGCTGGGTGGATCGCAGCAGGGGGTGGGGTGGGATGTGGTGGGAAATGTAAGCCTGGGTCTGTGGGTGTGGGGGGCAGAATGACCTCACCACCCTTCCTTGGTCTCTGTTCCTGCAGGTCTGCAGGCAGGAAGAGCGTATCGGGTAGGAGCACTGAGAAGAGGGGGGAG
This sequence comes from Cacajao melanocephalus, assembly GCA_963573385.1. NCBI lineage: Eukaryota > Metazoa > Chordata > Mammalia > Primates > Pitheciidae > Cacajao > Cacajao melanocephalus. Next base: position 13,452 of record CAUYLG010032089.1, read on the forward strand.
GGCCCCTGTCTGGGACACAGAGGATGAGCAAAGCACCAGGCCTGGGAATGGCCAGGCCAGGAAGGAGTGTGAGGAGGAGGGAGGCATCATTTCCCACACTCTGCTAAGGAGAAGCTGGGGGAGGGGAGGCCCGGCCACCACCTTGGAGGGTTCTGATTGTGGCTTCCGGTACCTGGGCCTGGGATAAGGAGGATGTGCTTGGGAGCTGGGCATGGGGGCTAGTCCAGGGCAGGGGCCATGCTTTGTGCAAATTAGCCAATTATAAAAAAAGCAGACTAATTAAAAAGGAATGGCTGGGCATGGTGGCTGACGCCTGTAATCTCAGCGTTTTGGGAGGCCGAAGTGGGAGGATCACTTGAGCCCAGGAGTTTGAGATCAGCCTGGGCAATATAGTGAGACCCCATCTATTAAAAAAAGGCATGGTGGTGTGTGCCTGTTGTCCTAGCTACTCAGGAGGCCGAGACGGGATGACTGCTTGAGGCTAGGAGTTTGAGGCTGCAGTGAGCCATGACTGTGCCACTGCACTCCAGCCAGGATAACAGAGCAAGACCCTGTTTCAAACAAAAACAAACAAACGGCCTACAAATGAAAGCTCAGCCCTTTGGGCTGATAGTTTTGGGGCTACCCCATACTGCTTGGCTTGCAGAGTGGGTGGGTTCGGCCTCCTCCACCAAGTGCCCTGAGTGCACCTGGTAGTAAGGGAAGAACCTAGTCCCTGCCACAGACCCACCCAAGAAAGAGGACAGGAGGGCAGGCAGCATCCACGAACCCTTGTCTTGGAGGCCACAGCCCCCTAGAGGGCCACTCTCTTCCTGGGTCACTGCCCCAGAAGTGGGAGGAGGAGGAGAATGGGCTACAGAGGGCAGGGTGGGGCTGCCCCTGCAGAGGCCCAGCCCGAACCCCATCTCCACCTGGAGAATGTGTTCCGAGCATAGTGCATGATGCTGTCGAAGTCATAGGTCTCCCCCAAGGACTCCACCTCCTGAGGCTCCATCTTCAGGAAGTTATACTCCTGCCCTGCAAAGATCAGGAAAAGGGTGTGGGGGGAGGGAGGCGGTAGGTCTGCCTGGAATGCAAGGCTTCCTTTCCAGGGCAGGGAATGGGGTCCTTCCTGTACCTGAGGGGGCCCCCCTACCTGAGGGTCCCGGGAGCAGCCAAGGGGAGCCTGGGGGTGGGGAGGCTCTCGGGAAGAGTCCTGCCCAGCAGAGGGCCTGGTGAATGGAGGACGGAAGGCTCAAGGGATCATGGGAAGGAAGCACCCATTTCTAGAGTCACAGCTGAGAAGGAAGCAGTGAAGTGTAGAGAACACCTGGGGGAGAGAGGGAGGAGGCGGGAAGGGAGGGACAGAGATAGCAGAGAAATGAGAGAAAAACCCTCAGAGGTCAGACCAGGCAGAGGACAGAAAGAGGGCAAAAGTGAGAAGAAAGGCCTGAGCAGCCCCCAGGACGGGCCCACTAAGCCCATGTCCCACCCTAGAGGCTACCCGGGCTCCCGCTGTCCAGGACCAGGACCTGGCCCAGCCCCCTAGAAGAGCTCCACAATGGATGTGGGTCCCTCATTTGCAAGGGAAGAGGAAATGCCTCGGGGGCAGGGGCTGGCTCAACCCAGGCTGTGGGCAGCGCTGCGGGCCAGGCGATGACTGCGGACAGTAGCGGCTCCCACTGCCCCGCCAGGGGCCCTGGAGGTGGGGGCTGGGGCGGGAGCCGCCCACCGAGGCCGCACCGAGGGGCAGGTATCTACCTGGCTGGATGTTCTCACGAACGATGGAAACGTGGCGGTCCCGGTCTGGCCGAGTGTGTTCGTGCCAGAAGCCGACGACATGGCCCAGCTCGTGGACCACGATGCCGAACTTGTCACAGTTCTTGCCGATGGAGATGGCCTGGGGGCCCCCGCCGCGGCGACCCACGTAGGAGCAGCACCTGGAGGGCGGGGCCAGCTCAGGGGGGCGGTCCCGAGCTGGGGGAGTGCATCCACTCAGGGGCGGGGCCAGGCTGCCGGGGGCGGGGCGGCAGGGGAGCGGAGGGGAGGGGAGGGGTGGGCCCGGAGCGCCGAGTGCCCAGGCTGTGCGCTGGAGTCACAGCCGCACAAGAGGCAGTTCCTGGAGAGATGCCCCATAGCAGGAGGGGACGAAGGGACCCAGGGCTGTGCCCAGCTGGGGGCAGCGGCAGTGCCCAGGGCAGAACCTGGGTTGGGGCAACGGCGGAGGGTGCAGTGCCTAGGGCTCCCTGCTCACCCGCAAGGTCGGTAGGTGAATACAATATAGCTGTCCTCATCAGTGCGCTCCAGGAAGGTGACACAGGTGTGCTTCTCCCAGTGCCTCATGGCCTGCCGGAAGACTGCCCTCTGGCTACCTGCCAGGAGGAAGGAAACCAGGCTGCCATGGTGTCCAGGTGGTCCCACCTCCTACCCACAACTGAAGAGTCACTCACAGCCATTCTAAGAGCAGACTCCCGGGAAAGGAATGTGTGGGCACTCTGGCTGCAGGTGGCACCCACACACACCTCCGTGCCTGGCAAGGCTGCCCCAAACCCAGGTTCCGATGCTGGCTGCAGCCTGGGTCCCACAATAGCACGCTCACCAGTGAAGTTTCCCCCAATGACAAAGGGGATGACCCCATCCGGCCACACACGCTCTGGTCTGGACGTTGCTGCCCGCCGGCTGCGAGATCTGCCTCTCCACCTCCCGCAGGCTCCACTCTGAGGCTGCCCGTTGGTGCTCTTGCAGCTGGGGGTAGAAGTGTTTCCTGGAACTGAAAGAGGAAGGGATGGTGGCTAGTGAGTGGAGAGGAAGAGGAAGAAAACAAAAGCATAGTCAAACCTCACGTTTCATGGATTCTGTGCTTGCAAATTTGCCTACTGGCTAAAATTTATTCATAGCCCCCAAAATCAATACTCTCAGGCCTTTAGCGGTCATTTGTGGACATTTGCAGAGTGGTGAAAAATTTGAGTCACCCAACATGCATGTTCTCAGCTGAGGTTGGACAAGGCCTTCTGCTTTCAGCACTCTTTGTGTAAACAAGTATCCTTTTTGAGGTCTAGTTAAAGTACCATGTTTTTCACATTTTTGTGCACTTTGTTGAGGGTTTCACTGTTTAAATGGCCCCTGATTGGCCAGCCGTGGTGGCTCAAGCCTGTAATCCCAGCATTTTGGGAGGCTGAGGCAGGTGGATTCCGAGGTCAGGAGATCGAGACTATCCTGGCCAACATGGTGAAACCTTGTCTCTACTAAAAATACAAAAACTCGCTGGGGGTGGTGGCACACTCCTGTCGTCCCCGCTACTTGGGAGGCTGAGGCAGGAGAATCACCTGAACCTGGGAGGCAGAGGTTGCAGTGAGCCAAGATCCCACCACTGCACTCCAGCCTGGTGACAGAGCGATGAGACTCCATCTCAAAAAAAAAAAAAAAAAAAAAAAAAAAAAAAAAATTTGTGGGGGATGGGGGCGCCTGCCGGTAGTCCCCGCTACTCAGGAAACTGTGGCAGGAGAATCACTTGA